>JAVQJD010096424.1:0-17397 GCA_036023655.1 Nannoperca australis | reverse complement strand
AGATAGATAGATAGATAGATAGATAGATAGATAGATAGATAGATAGATAGATAGATAGATAGATAGATAGATAGATAGATAGATAGATAGATAGATAGAACTTGAGAAGCAAAGACTTGCAGCAGATAGCATGCAGCAGGGGGTGATAGTTCTGTCTTTGTCATGTTTTCGGCTCTTGGGGTCTGTATGAAGCAAGCCAACTCAAAGATCGATGAGGGTGCCTGTAACTGACACTGGGAAGTATGACAACTTGCTGAGACACAGAGGAGATGAGAGATCAAGATATCATCAGCGGAGGAAGAACAACAAGATGTATGTAATTCCTGCCATGCCCCGGTATTTGGCACAGAATGCCAGCATGCCATTCAAAACTAGATATGCACACAAAAACACACACAACAGTGATAATCACAGAGAAGGCTTATCAACTGACTCACCAGTATGCACTGCTAAAGAGTAAATGTAAAATGCAGTGTAGAAACTGTTACAATCTACCAGGCTTCTCAGCAACAGTCATTTCTCAGTATAAAATTAAATGATTAAACCTGCTACATGTATCCCCTTTAGATCAATCCAGAGGTACAGGTATCATTACAAGACTAGAAAAAAGTCGGCAAACCTGGTACAATACACTCATGCTGGGTAAAGTGTACACAGGTGGCTCAGTCTAAATAATAATTAGATCATTGGACCAATAACAGAATGACAAACAAAGCACCATATAAAGAATACTGTTGAAAAGGAGGGCTTGGTCTATAACCAACCAAACCAGAAACACTGCCATCCAAAACTATCAAGTGTCTCATGAAAGGAAATGACCAATTTTATGACTCACATATGTGCAACAAAAGAAAAGACAGATCTGATAAAAAGATCTGTTTATCTTTTCTCCTTTTTAAATGCTTAGAAAGGAGAATGTTATAATGACAGTTATGGAGTATCCATATATGCACTGTTTACTGGACATATATATATATATAACATTTAATATGTGAATAAAAAAAATATTTTAAATATTGATTGAAAGGTAAACCTACTGCACAATCAAGTAAATAAAGTTCATTGTCTTTTCTCGCTCAAATCAAAGTCATGTATCCTGGCTATCATATTCAGGTTTAGTTTAATTAGGCAATGAGATAAAGGAGCAATTAAGTTTTTACTGTCCAGTAACACGGAAGGACCTCGATAACAGTTAACCTTTAAAAGACTTATTGATTGGATTTCCGCTTCAGTTTGCTACTCTGCTGAGAAAATGTGGCATAACTGTGGGTGTCATTTACAAGCTATTGCAGGGATCCATAGAAAATACATTTAAAAGACCATACACTACTTAATGCATATAAGAGCAGTTAAAAAGCAGATACACTTCTTTTTGGAGTGTAGGTGATTTCACGAGGGGGTACTCTTATTAACATGTACCATTTAGAAGACAACTGCAAAAGCAAAGAAGATGATCCACTGAGTTACATAGGAATTTAATGAGACGACCAAAAACAGACACACCAAACAGAGTTTAGCGTTGTGCGTATTTGCTCCTACTTTTAGGGATGAAGGTTAACGCATTTATCACCTCCCTTAACAAAGGAAATACACCCTGTCCCCTCCAGGATTTAAGAGAGCTGCAGATCTGTTCTAACCTGTCTGGAGATCCCAGCAGTGAATGTGCACGCATTCCGGTTAGTTTGAAAACAGAGGTCTTTCATTCACGCTTAATTGGCAACAAGGCAATACAGCTACAAGAATGATGATTCAAGTCTGTCACAACTGTGTTTGGATTTATTGAGTTACAAATGTACAATGCAGCTTCAACAATTTCCCGACCCACAAATCTGATTAGGAGAAGCCCTTCAGCAAATGTTCTCATAGAATTCGGACTCTCAAACTGAAGCAAAGCAAACATGACACACTAGGTAGCGGGAGTTTTTGACTTGCATCAGATTACTTTACCCCTGATTGATTCATTTTGGGATTTGCCCTATGAATCAGCTAAGCATCAAGATATTGTAAACACACCTGGCTTGTGCAATTGTGTTGCCTATTTATTAAACAGAGAACACCAGTCATCTTGAGTATTAACAAGTTCACTGAGGTAAAACCAGCTGACTTCTGGGATGTCATAGTGTTTTGGAGTGCAGACAGCAGGGAAGGGTCTAAAGATACTGTTTGTGGTACCCCTTGGATAACAGCCTGGAAATTACAGTGTGATTATTTTGTAATTACAGGGCCTAATCATAATAATTAAGCAGTGCACTAAAGTAGCAGCAGGGAAACAAAACAAGACTTGAAATCGATGGAGTAACAGTTATTAGAGGAACTTGCATGCATTATGCAGTAGAGTATCATTAACATGGTTGGAGACAACAACTATTACATATGAAACAGTTGTAACTGTGTGTAGTGTAGCTTATTTATGGATTCAATGGCCCACCGTGTTATGGTCTATAGCTAAGCATTACGTTTAAAAAATGTCTGTTACAGTAACAAACATTTTAATATACATTTTCCTTATCACCAACAAAATGTTTACTTAATACAACTCTTAACACTCAGTTCAAAAAATCCACTTGCAGCCACCATTGACATGAAGACAATTCTGTCACCATTCCAGCCTTCCTTCAAGTGCCATTAGCTGATGTCTGCGTGTTGCAGCTCATAGCATGCATGTTAGCATCACGTACAGCATACAGAACCGCAAACTTACAAGTGCACTTACAAACAGGCTGTACATGTGAATCTAACAAGACTGTGAACAAAAGACTGAAAACATTAACATACCAAACATAATTCAAATGTACACTCCTGAATTCAGTCAAGATTTATTTAAGTACAAAGCCCTCAGTTCAGATTTGGCATATTAGTAAATCATCACTGAAAATGTTCCTCATATGCTTACCATTATTTCACAAGCTAACTGTCCTCACCAAGAGTACCCTAACGTGACTGTTAAACTTATTAGGCAGCTGCAAAATTGAAAGGATATGATTTTCATTGACTTTGGGAAATGAGTCAAGAGCTTTTGATAGGGCAAGGAAGGAAATGAAATAATATCGGAAATGGGGCACAGATATTATTATAGAATATGATCCAAACTTGAAATAACATTTAACATCAAGTATGTGAACTTAACAAATATGATTTAATAATTCAATATAATTTTCTGATGTTTTTATAGAGGCACAATGCTCTGCCTTTCACTATCAATGGCAAGCACTCTTATTGTGTGCCAACATTTTGATCCTAATTACTGTACTTTGTCTAATTCACTCATTCGTGCTGAGAACAAAACTGTAGCAACGAGGTCTCCAGTTGTGTCACTCTTTCTTTCATGTCTCAACCTGAACTCTAACACCATGTGTCGGGCTGTTAATTTGCTCTTCTTTGGGAGGTGAGATTGGAGGGCGTACGCTGGGGGAAATCGATGGGAAAATGGGATGGAATCTGCTGAGTGGATCACAGCGAATGGAGTCGGTCCTCCTGGGCATAAAGGGAACATTGGAATGAGAAAGTCTGGACAATGTTTTTAACTTCTTCCAGGAGGCTGACGACAGCAATGTGCTCCCTCAAATCCATTTGTAGAATGTGCTTTCAAGATTAATTTCTTGTTATTCACAATTGATTGCTTCTTTATGGACTAATTGGAGCTTGATTTCATTCAGACCTGGTTGCCGACTATCTGCCAACAACACCACATATTCCAAACATTGGAGTTAAATTTCAAGAAGGGAGTTTGACTGGCAGTTTTACTGTGAGACTCGGATATTGCTGAAGGCTTGTATGAAGAGGAGTTTCTTTTTGTTGTGGATGTGGTTTAGGGGAAACACCTTGAACATACTTTTGTAGCTGATGTGGCAGCATGCTTATTTTTTTGAAAGATGATCTTAATCGCCAACAGCCATCTGTAGTTTAATTAAATATCAAACATTATAAAAGAGCCGCAGTTGAAGTTTAGCATCTAACTCAATTAAAGCTTGTTTGGCTGGGCATGTAGAATGAAACCAAAGAAGGAAATGACTGTACAACAATAGTCTTTTCATCTGTTTATTAAAACATTACTGAAGTCAATTCATTCATGGTATGTTAATGAATGTTTGACGTACAGTAAAGGCTGTTGGCGCTGCTAAAGCAAAACAAATTCAGTTACAGAGAGTTTTTTGACTCATGTGTGTGTTGAATCCCAGGCACTATATGGTATGATCTTAAAGTTCTGTCATGTAATGACTTACAGGTGTTGTCCTTCAGGTCTGTTGCTTCACTAGTTCCCCCAGTCTTGTCCTTCATTTTTTTCAAAGCAAATTGCTCCACTTTTTCCCCCCTTGAAATGACCCAAAACTCTCTGCCCTGGACAGTGCTGAAGATTATCCCCAATTAAACAGAGAGCTCTGCCAGTAACAAGCTCTCTCTGTCTGTCATCAGACAGTGTGACATCATCATGCCCACCGCTACAGTGCCGGGCACCCTGTGATGTGCTGTCGTCTGCTAGGCCTGTCAATGTCACAGCAACCCGTTGTATGTCTAAGCCTCTGCCAGTGCAACACACGGAACTGTCACAGAATCTTTGTGGCTCTCATTTCTCTTTACAGCATTTACTCCCCCCTGCATCAATTGCTCTCTCATGCATTTACTCTCTCTTAGTCATTATTGGGTTGATTCCTTGCATCCTTGCATAATTTGAGGAACAGAAAAAAAGACCTCCTTTTAGAACCTGGTGTAAGGATCCTATGCAGGCACTTTATTTACACTTTATTAACCACTCTAGCCTCTCGTAAATGCTTTGTAGGTTGGTATGACAGCTTGGTCCGTTAGTTTGTCATTCCGTAATGCTGCTGACAGTAATTCTGCATTTCGACTTGAGACACAATAATAATGGGTACTGCTCAGTCATACAACCTCAGATGGCATGTGGTTAATGAACCTTTCCCAATGAGAACCAGCTCAGCTTAGAGCTCATCCAATTGGGGACATTTGAAATACCACAGCCACGAATGTTTATACTCCACAGTGAAGCCATTTTGTCTCCTACTAAGTGCTATGGCTCATCCACACATGTCACTCTAGATCTGTAAATATGATGTTCATATGTATATTATAGTCTACCCTAAACACACTTTGTGTTTTAATGGCTTTCGCTGGAATTTTTTAATTACCTCATTCATTGTATTTTTTAACCATTGTCTAGAGGCAAAGTTGGAATGAATGACTGCAACTGTCATACATACCACATTATTTGGGTCACAGGCTTTTTAAGTAATCATACATTTTAAAGATAATGCAACCACAATCATAGACAAGATTATAAAGACTTTATATAAAAAACATGTGTTGAGTGTTGGTCTGGTGGAGATAAATCTGTGACAATGTTGTGTGACAGGTAAATTAAAAAAATGTAGTATTTGTGTAATGGAATGCCTTCATGTTAAAAATCTCTATGGGGTCTCAGCCAAAGCAATTAGTGGCCTCCACCAAAGCAACAGATCTGCTTGCAACCTACTGTATATGGCATTTAAAGTCAAGAAGAGCTATGATTACATTACCCTGCCGTTTTATTGATACTCCCCTATATGCAGAGCCAAGTCACTAATGATCAAACTGGAACTGTACATAAACATATAAAAGTACTCAACACTGCACTTAATAACTAGTTGAGTTGCTTTGGAGGGTTTATAAAACCACGCCAAACAGACACTGTCTCCATTTCTCACGCAACAACGGCAAGCTAATTATTTCAGCATTGTGCTATGAAGAAGGCTGCTGCATGGGTGTTCACAGTATGGAAGCTCCTTTGATGTCGCAAATCTGTCCACTCTTCAGCCTCAGACTCCAGACTGCTAATGATTATTTGGCTCTGGGTGGCTTAGTCATTCTTCAGTGCACTCATAAGATAAGACAACCCCAGGACAAACAGGTTTGGCACACACACCTGCCCACAAAACTGCTTCAGCGCATTTGAACCCTTTCTTGCCATAGTTTATGTTTTGTATTAAGCATCTATACTTATGTGAGCACTTGTTCTGATATAGTGATGACAATATATAATGTGAAACCAGCATCTGGGTTCAGATACATCTTAGAATGCAAATATACCACAAGTAAAAGGTTCAAATGGCAAAGATGTTTCCACCTGGAAAACCAGTGGTAACACGACGTTCCCACTGTGCTGTGCTCTGCAATGTGCTTTGTAAAGTGACACTTAAAGGATGTCAGTGAGCCTCCCTTCCTGTCAGAGCCAGCAGTCCACTTGAGACTCAAGTACCAACACACATTTCACCCAACCACCCAAAATAACCGTAGCAGGTTGAAACCCCCACAGTGACCAAGCAAGGAGCTGCCATTTACAAGGAAGTTAATGAGATAACCAGAGCATAAACACTTAAGACAGAAAGATTCCTGCATGTAGTTTGTTTAAATTAATTATTTTTCCATTAGCTGATAAAGCTTGCAATAAAAAAGGTTGTATCTTCTTTTTTCTATCTGTCTAAGAGAAATTAATGTATATTATTCTAAACTGACTGCTCAGAATATACCCAGTGGTGGATGGCAGTGTTTTGAAGTGCTACTACAAATGCATAATCAGTGCCGACAGCTTATGGAATGGCTTTGAATCACATCAGCCAGTGGCAGTCGTGTTTTTTTTTTTTTTACCCTCTTTTCTAGGGTTATTCTGGTTATATTTTGTACTGTACTAGCTGCAGGCAAGTGGACTGCCGCCTTCTCAGTTTGCTGTCAGCCTCTCAGTTGAATTACTCTAATGTTTTATCCCCACTGTTCCGCGCTTGTAATGAAATTAATGCCACTTTAATTTGCATCACCCTCTTGTTAAGTCTCAGGCCGCAGAATGAATGTGGCATTGTTTGACTGCAGGACATGTTGGAGAAAAACAACACCGGCTCAGAGAACCACAGACTGTGTGCGTTAACTGACTTGTAAATGGATCTGATAAATCTTTCAGGGATGCTAAAATTGCTTCACAAATGTGGTCAGTCTTTTTACTACTTTGGCGGCGCACGCTTCACTGGAGGTGTATGATATACCCCAAATGAGTGTCAGGTGATCTACTGAATCATTCAGTGTGAGAATCAATGTTACACCCACAACGTATTCATCTTCACAAATTCAGCAGCTCATTGATCACCCTGCTCCCTCTCATCACTGCATCAGTCTCTCAAAGCAGAAAGGGGGGGGGAAATATGTATTTTCAATGCGAAATGAGCAGAGCTATTACTCTGCATCCTGACAACCAATCAATTCCTCTACAATGTTTTCTGTCTTCAGTTAGAGGAAATGCTTCATAAAATGAGCAAGATAAACCGGGCATGAGAGTCTGGCTGTCAGAGCTCTCCTAAAGATGGACATTTTACAAACAGGAGTGAAAGCCAGTATGCATGACAGCTGTGTATGTACACCCTATGTAACTCTTTAGGCAACTTAGAATAATTGCAGTTTCACATAAAAAGTGTGTGCGTGTGTGTGTGTCAGTTGTAGATGCACATCAACCAATGTGCCCCAATGAATACTAATAATGGAAGCAACTGATGAATTGTTATGAATACTATAAAACTTTGGTCTTTAAAGTGCATTTCTAGCCTCAGATCAAAAGTTAATTTCTTCCCTAAAAATGAATGATTCATTTCCCCCCTATTTTATTGAACTGTAACACATGCACAGACAAGTAAACAGTACAGTTACAAAGGCACTGAACTGTGCAGTAAAGGTAAAAGGCCCAAGCAGGTTTGGCGAGGTCTTCCACTTGCTACTTGTCAAATAATTCAACTGGTCAAAATTGGTGTGGTCAGGCCCCACTGACTCACACACAGCACAGCCATCTGCTTCTGTTTGTCATACTTTCCCACAATTCCCCTGTCCACCCAGCCACATTTCAACCGCTTGGCTCTGATTACACTTGTCTGTCAAAATCTATTAAAATATTGAAATCCATAACTTTGAAGTCGATTTAAGTCCATTGATGATTTTGTTTAGTCCACAATCCTTTGCTTGACTTTCTCTCACACTTTGAGTTATTCTTTCCTTAACACCATAAAGTAAAATGCATTTTATGCCCCAGCCTGGTACACTTTAGTTATTATTGCTTTTCAGAACTCCATTTGTGTTTTCACTGGTGTGTAGCTGAACTAAATTAATTACAATGCGTGTGGGAGAACTCCTACACATTGTCTTTCTTAAAGTGCTGATGGAAGGAAGTAAAAGCTTTGCATTTCAAGTAAAAATTGTAATTGCAAGCAGGGGAGACAAAAGGTGGGCTTTTTTAGGAAAGGTCTACCATGTCTTCTCTTTTCCACTTCAAACTAGGCACATAAAAAGAGTCTGTATGTCTAAAATTGACCAGTGCCAACAAAGAATACACACATCACGTCAAACTGAGCCTAAATCATTTCAGTGATCACAGTACAGTTTACATTGGGTTATACGTCTATTTGTTCCATGCGTCCTTTTAAAATGAGTCACATTGCTTGATGAATGCTTCCTCTATTTTAATGAATGGACACAACTGAGGTTTGAGCTGTGCTCTCGAAGGGGAGCTTTTGGTGGCATTTGTTTACTTAATTAAATCATGAGAGCCACGAGAGTCTCGAGTGTGACAGGTGAGCAAAACAGACGGTCGAGGGTTTCTTCCCCTAATCCCATGGAGACACTTGCATCCAGAAGCCTGGCACTAATGATTTCATTAACATGGCTAACAGGGCATCAGTACACCTGTTCACAGGCGTTCCAGCAGATACCTCAGTAACCTTGAGACAACGGTTCGAGGCCCCTGCCAACACTCTTTTTGTTTTATGACTGCTGTCTTACCTCTTGTGCAGTTTTATTCAAAGCTACAGCATGTGCCTATGAATTTTTCTCCAAACACGGAATGCTGCTCCCACATATGTGCTGTTCTGATTCAAAATATCTCTATGGATTTTGTGCCACTATTAACTCAGTTGTCTCACAATAAGAATTAAAGCATTCATGTAATATGTGTTTGTTTTTTACAGAATAAATGTAAAATGTTAAATCGATGACATTTGTCTTTTCTGCCAAGCCTAGGTTGAAGATTTGCACATAATTCTTCGTTTTTTCTCTCTGCCTTTTTGGAATAGCAGATGTGTGGCGTTTTCCATATGAGAGTACCAAAAATGTAGCTAGATCTGAATGTTTCACAAGAAATCACATCCATCTGGCCCTCCAAGAAGATCTCAGAACAAATCATTTGAATTTAAAGTCTGTCCCTTGTTTTTCTTCTCTATTTCAAAAAGTTGATGTTCTAAATTAACCAGCTGGATTTTCTCTGATATTCCTTTTTTTTTTTACAGTGTTGTTTCACATTGCTCTCTGTGGGTCTGACTGTGTCTCTCTCTGGACCCCTTTTCTCACATTATCTGCATGCTTTAATGGTCTGTAACTTGTCAAGAAGGCCTGTCTGACTCCTCGCCCACTCATCTGACAGCCTCACTGGTGTTTCCCCCCCTTTCCTGCCTCAGAATGTGATCGATAGCCCCTGAGCCCCTCCTTCCGACTGTCTTCACAGGTGGATATCATTAAGAGACGAAAAAATCTAACTCGGCAGTCTTCTGCCCTCTGTATAAACTGAGTAGATAAAAACTGCTTCATAAACACACACATTCACATAGGATGACTCATTCACATGTGTACACAAATATAAATTGTGCAGATGTAGCTATGCACACACACACACACACACACACACACACACACACACACACACACACACACAAACCCTCAGCAAGTTGCAGAATCTGGTTTAAGAAAAACTGTTTGACCTTTTGGCAAATACACTTTCTTTCTTTCTTGCCGACAGATGTGAAGAGACTATTGCTACAATTTAACAAAATATACCAGTAGACAAAAAGTATCTCTTTGACTAAAATGGTAAAAAATTTGCAACATCTTTTCATTTTTAAATCTAAAGAAAATCCCATCCGATTGGCTCAAAAACTCATGGGAGCAGTCATTTTTAAATGCTAGGAGCCATTACAATTACAAGGTTTTACCACCCACTACATTAATTAATACCTTTGAAAAAATGAACAGTAAATTACTGGAACATGTTTCAACTCCTTCAAGAAGGCTATTTCTGCTCCCAGAACAGCTCTTACTTCATTTTTTGTATTTCTAAAACTCCAATGTGCAACCAGGCCCTCCTCTGGCTTCATGACATGCTGCCAGTAAGGATGCTACTGTGAGCTTCAGACTGGGAGCACATAACCCAGACATCATAACCTACATTGTCCAGGTCTTATGCACACAGCCCCACTGCTTGTAAAAAGAGGCTGCACTCCAGTATCAATAAAGACTAGTAATTGCATTCTATTTAACTTACTTTTATATTATCAATAGGGAAACATGCATATAATTATTTTGCAAAGTGTTAGATTGTATGTAAAATGTCTATGCATGCAGGTCATAAAAATGCAATTTACCAAATTGATATGGATATTATGATTGCTGGTATTTGGTCATATAAATTTGATATTCTGTATGGATTTTGTGACAACTGTCTTTTTGTTGAACATTGTTGTTAAGGATCTGGAATTTAGGTCATGGCTAATCCATAGCAGAACATTATGCTTTTACAGTATCAATTGCAGTTAAATATAATCTTTTTGCTCTCTAAAGTACTGTGACATTTTCACAGGGTTAAAAGCTTGCTGAACATCCCGGGGGAACATTAAAACTTCCAAGGTGATGTTATCAGCCCCAGGTATAAACCAGGACTTGGTGTGACTATCATGGTTTTCACAGCAAGCTCACAAAGAGACCAAACTCAACCTGGAGAGTGGATCAGATCCAAGCTGCTGTGTTTTGTGAATCCAGCTGTGCCTAAAGAGAGAGAGGTAAGTCAAACTCCCTTTAGAACAAGACCCATATTCAGTAGTGGCATGGGTCTTGTGCTAGATCCACGCTGATATGCAGCGATAACAGGTTCTCTTTATCACACACACACACATGCACAGACATGCAGTCATCTGCACACATTATCTTTCTGTCTCTCATACAAAACACCCACATGCACACACTGCATGTCAGCTGTGTGAGATCTCATAACAAAACAAACACTACCTTAGAGGACATAGAAGATATGTGCCGCTCCTAGCAAAATAACTATTATTTTAATGGGCTCTTGTGTTTTCTCAAATGCTAAAGTTGCAGTAGAATAACGAAGGCTTCAGCACTGAACATAAGAAAGAGAAAATAGATTACAGAGAACTCTCAATGTGCATTTGTATAACCTGTGTATGTACAACCGTTGTCGATGTTAGAGAGATTAACGTGTTTAAATATTGTGGTAAGTTTTTGGAGTGGCCGTGTTACGCCTTGCTACCATTATATCATTATACTGAATGAAAAAACACGGTAGCTTCCAAAGAAATGCTGCATAATGCATAACTATATTACTTTAGGGCTATAGTGAGTTTGTTTCTTTGCTCAGAATCTAAAACACCCTTCTGTATCTGAGTAGTTTCCCCTTGATCTTGATTAATTGATCCTTGTTTAAACACAAAAGAATCAGAGAGCACTGTCGCCAGTCTCTACTACTACTACTAAGTTTAGACCATAGAATAAGCCAGAGATATGGCTTTGACTCCCTGACACGAGGGGAGGTGAGGATGTCAGTGTTGTCTGGAGTTATCTAGAGCTATCTGGAGCTGCAGGACCCTCCCCAGGCTCTCTGAGTCGACTACGAGAGTGATATATCAGGAAGGGACGGAAGGGAGGAATGATGAAGGGAGTTTGCGAGGAGGAGTGGTGGGGGTATCTGCCAAAGTCCAGGTTCACTACCTCTTCTGTTTAACTTGGCCCACAGACGAGAACATCATCATCATCAACTAACCGGCAGAACGTTTAGTACTGACCATTATCACTATCTTTTCTACTCCTCACAACAGAGCTGTCAGAAAATGATGTACAAAATATGTTGTTTTGGGGTCAGATGTAGTGTTTTGTATCAATCGCATAATGCTGTAAAAGAAAAACTGCTGAAAGTTGTACTCTGACTTAGCTTCTCTGGCATTTTGGTAATTTTAAAACTTGTGCTCATCCAGCACAAATCACCCACTTTCTATGTCACATATCTCAGACAACACTTGAGTTTACTCCCTGGAGCAGCATCGTGATGCCAAAATATCCTTTAGTGTCCGAAGCATTACACCTCTTGTGATGTATCACTTGATCTTTAATAATTTTTTAATTTCCTCTCTCCCTTTTTGTTTTAGCATTAACCTCTAATCACACAAGAGTGGAAATTAGAAGAAAATTAGGCTACTAAGCACAATACATTTAGATGGTTCAGCTAAATCAGAGGAAGTCCTCAATCGCCAACAGACCTTATTGATTGACAGTGAACCCTAAACCAGCCTACGAGAGGCTTCATTCAAATCAAGCAATTATTTCCTGCCAAGGACGCCGCCCCTGGTGTGTATAATGCAGTTGGTGGGGTCTATATTTAAGGTTGCTCATTTAGAGAACAGTGACCCCTGTCGAGTGTTACTCTACCAGATGGAAAGTAAATCTAGGTGGTGCCTTTCAGGATGCTAATTTATGTGTCCCTGCTGGCAGCTTAAGCCCTGCACCCTTTTGAATTGGCAACACCACCAGCTGGTATGTCCTCACTCTAGCTGAAAGCAACATTGTCTGTAGAGCGTTGAAAAAGTGTTTTGCGTTTAAAAACCTGTCCCTGATTCTGACAGAAGTGTGGGCCGAATGGGTCCAGCTTAAGCACTTTCCTAATGTGTCTTTAGAAACATAAAGACAGCCTCTGTCACATGCAATGTTACACTGGAGGGTTTACTAAACAAGGCCTTTTTGCCATGGTTGCTTATCACTGGATCATCCAGCTGTATTCTAGGAAATTCAGCCCAGTCTCACAGGACATGCACTATTTTCTTTGAGCAATTTTGTGATTATCTTCCTCTTTTCCTACATTGAAAAACTGCTTGGTGTGTTAATGGCCGGGCAGCCCACCTCTATCAGATTCTGGGGAAATACACCCTTAATGTGTCTGGTAAGAGATTCTGGTAAGAACCTTCTTTGATTCATTGGAGTTATGCTGGTCTTACACAAGACAATAATTTCAGCAATTTAGCCAATCAACCAATTTAAGAATTATATATACAGTACCAACGAAACATTTAGACACACTTTCCCATTCACTATAGCTGAGTCAGAGTAACATCAGGACAAATGTCAATGTCCTCCAGTCATTAATTGTGAGGGAGCAGTCGGAGCTGTCTTATTATCAGATGTCTTTAGTCACACAATGTGGGATGATGCGTTCTCCTTGGCTGACATCAGCACACTGGTGCTGAGAAGCCCTAAATGCAATATGTCCATGCCAGTGTTTACATCATATTCGGTGTCTGTAGAAATGCTGAAAAGGTACAGACTTCTCACACATTTCACTGGTCACAGAATACAGTGCAACACAGACAGTTAACCTCATTTACCTGTTTACATATACTGTACCAATGGCCAATGTGTATCTCTGTTGCCTGTGTTGTGCACATGTGCTTTTTGCTATGAATAAAAATAGTAATCATACCTTATAACGCAGGATTTCTCACATTTTTACTGGTCCTTGACCTTTTTTTCCTGTAGCATAGAGCATAGAGAAATTCATTAATGACATTCATGACACTTACCCCGTCAGACGCTGCATGATTCCTACTGTAGTCTTCACATAAATGTATAGTGTTTGAATCTGTAGGAATAAAAACAAATGCATTGCGACAGGTGGTTGTTGAATATGAGTGTCTCAAAAAGGATTATATTGATGACTACACAGTCAGACAGCCTGTGTAACTTGAGACCGACTGCCTCCTTTCTTATGAGATGCACAGATAGAGATCTTGCACAACGTCTCTCGGATTAAGCGTTACTCCCAGGAACAATTTGCTCATTTTGTTTTGCGACAGTCATTTTGGAATGCTGCCACAGGGCCAATTTAAATAGCAAGCAGATTTATTACTTATATAAGACCCAAATTATTACACGGTCAGGTACAGGAGCTCTTGAATACGCCCCAAACCTCCCTAGGGCATTATACACAAAGGGTTTAAAATAGAAACGTAAATGAACTAAAGAAACTGTTTAATCTGGCTTTAACAGTTAGCTCACTAGCTCAAATGTAAAGGCACATATTAAGCTGAGTAAAGAACAAGAAAACAAGATGCAGATTACTCAGGTATGTGCGTGCTTTAGTCCCGTGTGTATTTTCACCGCGAATGCAGCGATTACTCTCAATTTTAAGAGTAATTATGCACACTAACTCTCTCACTCTCGCTAAAGAAAATACCCCAGCGTGTAAGGGCAGGATTTTTCCACCCTGAGTCATGGTTTTGAAAAGTACCAGTTAGTTGCTGGATGGGGGGAGAATTTTGGGTCACATTTAGAAAAACAGTCCCAAATGTCCCTTACCTAAGATGACCTGAGAGCCTTAACAAAAGGCTCAAACAGAGGTAAAAGTGAGTCAACTGTTAAAAGGTATTTCAGTTTTCTAAAGACAAACAAAAAAACGCTTTGACACATTTTTTACATGTCTTAATAGAAAAGAAGCCTTCTCATTTCTATCTCTATACTGAATGATTCTTTTTCCCTTTATGTTTTGATGTGTTTTGACTGCCCCTGCAGCAAGAAATCTGGCATAATAGGCTTCTATTCAATACCAGTACAATATATTCTTTTAGAGAAAAAAATTGCATATTAAACTACTTACATAACTGTGGTTGATTATTATCTGACCATGTGAGTGCAGATGTAGGACACAGAAATCCACATGTTGGTGAAAGGAAATTTAAATGTTTTATTATTTAGCTCCTGTAACGGAAATGCTAAAGCATCCATAGTCTTGCTTGAAGTGTTGTTGTTTTTTTGAAAACAGCAACAGTATCTAGCTAGCAGATGGAAATGTCCTCGACCAACCAGATCTTTGATATATTGTCTTTTGCTAGAGTGATGATCTTGCACACAGAATTAGAATGGCATTATGTAATGTCTTCAGTATGAGAAGTTATGTCACACCAAGTTACGTCTAGGTCACTCTATGAACAATGGCTCTTTCTAGTTTTAACACTTAATAATACAAATAATTAAATAAAAACTATTTCATAGATTTTAGCTTTAAGAAGAAAATGCAGAGCAAAACGGCATTACCGCATCAAATTTTACATAGTTGTACCAGACATATCAAACCCTCAGCATTTACAACCTCTGTAACATATCTAGGCTGAAAATAGCTTGAACTGGAACTGAATAGGGCAATGATCACAAAACACAGTTAAAGTGCAGATACAAAGGTTGACCCAGCAGGATGTGATGAAACAGAAATTTGAAGATAACAACAATGAGGGAGCGAGAGCAAGCGTCACTGAAACATTAGCATGCTTTTGCACAAGGGGAATATACGCACACAGACAGGCTTGATTCTATCTCTTGTGGTGCACTGCTATATCTCTGTAGAGTCTGTAACATTGATCGGATAAGGAGAGACGAAGCAGTGTGGATGGGTGGACTTATTTTAAAATAAAGAGTACAGTAAGGTTAAGCATTTTTCAGCTCTCACATTTTTAGTAATTTAAGAGACTTTGTATGCATAAAGAAATTTTTTGTGAGGGAATTTACAGCTATGATTAAAGCATTAATTATAAGTTATAAAGTGCTTCACAAATAATACAAAATAAAGCACCATTACAGAAGAAACTCAAAAAGTGAAAAAATAATGCAATTCATTAAAGCACTAAAAGGTAGGTGGACTTCACCCAAAATATTTTCACCTTGAACCCTCGCAGCCCCTGGTGTTAATGGATTCATGCCATGAGAGGACAGTAGTGTAAAGGCGGTAGGATGTAAGGCTTCAACAGTATCAGATAAAATGAGAATGCAGCACTTTGCATAGGTGCCAGGGGACTGGAACAGCAAGGACAACAACAGGCAGAGCAGAGGTAAACACAACACCTCACCAAAAAGCTCAGTGTGACTCAACTGGCCAAGATGAAGAATCTACAGAGGGCCATTAGCTTGCGTGTGAGCACAGCGTCTGGCAGTGAGCAGCTGACGTAAATTGTTTATGAACAAAATGGAATATGATTTTTAACTGATTTGCGTAGGCCTAAGCCTAACTACAACATGCTATCAAAATGGTTTTATGAATCATAACTTTTAAGAACTAATGAGAGAATATTGCTATTATGGTTGGGTTTTTATCTTAGGTACAGGATATGTCTGTTATAAGACATGAAAAGCCTTTACTTGAATATGTTTACTGTGTTTGCACCAACAAAACCCATCTCTGCCAGGAAAAGGGGGAAAAAATAAGAAATGTTTGCTTTTTAGTGATTTATCTCGTAACTATTGATCGATTTTTGATCAACACTTCCATGGTACCCCAAGAATGAATCCTAATGACTTTGGTAATCCCCTGACTCTTCCTCTTCCCACGAGCCCTGACAAAATCAATGTTGGCTCAGCAAGTATGCTACACTCTTTATTAGTAGTGCACCAAGTAAATGTAAGCTTTTTTGGTGATTATTTGAATACAGTTACTGAAAACAGAACACAGTCACAAGTTTTGCCTTGTTTCCAAGTCACATATCATTTAGAAATCTAGCCTTTGTCTGCCATGTTTTACATTTTAAAAGTGTTTGTCTTATCATAGAAACACTAGAGTACATACCTGCACATTTCCACGGTTTCAGATCCATATCAACCAACAATTTTATTATGCTTCACCTCTCTTTCTCTTTCCTGGATGTGTTTCTACCTTGACCCGCATCAATCTGTAAATCTCTCATCACCGTGCAGTACAGTAGCCATATGAAAAAACAAGGGAGGGTGGGGGTGAGAGGAGGTGGAAGGATGGATGGAGCGTGAGCTCAAAGTTCTATCAGAGTGATGACGGCTGTCCACACCTATCTAGAACAACATGTTATGTTTACAGGCAACCAGTTTGACTTGCTGTTCAAACTTGTGGTTCACAAACCCTTTTGGTTCACAGTCTGAAAAGGCCTGATTTCTCATAGAAGCTTCTTTTTTTCAGGTTGCGTCATCCTGGTTTTGTTGTCCATCCATCATCCATGATTATCAAGCAAACAAAACAAAGAAATGTCAAACAAAGTCAACCACACATCGCTATCCTCACTTACACTCACATGTTACACATGTCACATATATGTTCTAACAAATGACCATTTCAGCTATTTGTTAGGTTTGTAAGAATAGATTCATAAAAAAAAAAAAATATATATATATATATATATATATATATATATATATATTTGTGTGTGTGTGTGTGTGTGTTGAGCAATATATTATCCCAATAAATTAGAACTGGACATTTTTCTTGAGTAAAAAAAAAAAAATTTTAATCACATGGGTCCACATCTTATG
>JAVQJD010096413.1:0-13955 GCA_036023655.1 Nannoperca australis | reverse complement strand
CAATGTCTTGACTCTATTTTCTATTCATTTCACAACGTATGGTGGTGAATAAGTGTGACTTTTCATGGAAAACAAAAAAATTGTTTGGGTGACCCCAAACTTTTGAACGGTAGTGTATACTAATGCTATAATGTAAAAATGAACATGCCTTACCATTTGGACTAAAAAATTTGTCAATCGCAATTAGTGAATAAATATGTTTTTACAAATTATCTGACATTTTAGTTTGTTAGTCTCCCCACCATTGTCAATTTGTTTTAATTCAACTTAATTCAGAACTCAATCAAATGTAATATACCTTATACCTTTGATACTTAGTGTAATTTATTCACTTTAAACACTGTGTATTTAAATTCCAGTTACAATTACTGTGTAGTATAGAATTGGGACACACATTTAGCTTTTCTCTCTCTCTCTCTCTCTCTCTCTCTCTCTCTCTTTCTCTCTCTCTCTCACACACACACACACACAATATCAACTTGATTGTTTCCTATTGAGGCGAGTACCAGTAACTGAAATAGCCAGTGATAACACTTGTTTAAAGCCAAGTAAATTGTCCTGTTGCGTTGTTCTGCAGAGACTGACACTTTTACAGAGCCACAGCATCCCAATCAGTGCTTGTATAATCACACAGACATTTTTACAGCAATCAGACAGAACAGAGGAGGGGCTGGGAGCAGAAAAACCGCTGCTTCTGAACCAAAGATACTCAAATCCTGTCTCCATAAAGCCTTGATTAAAACAAATTTAGAAAGTCAAACAGCCGTGCCATGACAAACCATAGCACTTTGAGTGTAGTAAAAGAAAAAAAAAAACTAGCCAAGATGTCAGAGTGTTTTGTCTGTGAGGGATTATCCTGAGGAATTCGCAGCACTCACGATAATCCATCCTTATCACTTGTCACGTTCAAAGAGGTAGAAATTGCAATGGACTCTGGGATGGAGTTGGGTAAATGGAGAGCTTTATGACCAAGGAGAGGAGGTGCAAGAGACAAAGTGAAACAAAGTGAGCTTCAAGTGTCTCTCTCACTGGCTGAGTGAGTTGTCTGTGCAGAGCTTGTACCTCGGAGGATATTTGTGCTGCTTTGTATTTGTGGCATGACTCATCAAACCAGCCAATTGTCATTTTGGACAACAGCGAGACAAAAATTGGAATTTGGTTAATTAGGATGACCTCTGACAAACACCCTCTTAGATGAGGAGCTGTCTATGTAGTTTATCCGTGTCTCCTACAATTCTTGTTCAATCACTAAAGGAATAGCTCAGCGTTTTGTGAACTACGCCTTCTTGCCAAGAGTTACAAGAAAAGATCAAGACCACCCTCATGTCTGTGTGTCGAGTAAAGCCAGGGGGTGATTAGCTTAGCTTAGCATAAAAACTGGAAGCAGGGAAAACAGCTAGGCTGTCTCACTCAAGGTTCAAAATATGCCTATCAACACCTCACTAATTAATATGGTGTATCTTATTTTGTTTTTAAATAGGCCACAAACAGAAATGTAAAAACAAGTGGGTTTAGTTATGTTCCATTAATCTTTATATTAAAGATTTATTTAATGTATTTTCTTAAATATTGAATTATTTATTCAAGAACTATCACACTTAAAAGTGATAAATGTATATAAAACACACACAGGTATGCAAAAGGACGGTCTACACAGGAGACTTTTCAGCCATGTTTTCAGTCACGTGTCACGTGCATCTGACAGAACATCTATGCTTCTATTTTAATCAATACAGCTGTCTATTCAGAAAACATCTGTAAAGACTAACGCACAAAATCCATCCAGCCTGATCCTTGTGGAGGAGCTAGAGAGCAAGAAGTGGAAGAAGAGGGATATGATGATCCTATGGGAGGAGAGCACGGAGTGAAAGTAGAGGAGAAGTGTGGGAGCAAGGAAAGAGGGAAGGTGACTTTCATGGAACAGCGGAGGGCTGACACAAGCAGTCCCAGGCTTAGGAAGGCCACAGGAGTCTCATGCTAACAGCATCCACGTACAACTCCTTTAGAAGCACTTTCTGTCCGTCTCCCTGCCTCTTGGTCTGTCTGGAGCCTGTTCTGGGCCAGCTAGCAGCCAGATATCATTATCTCCTTGACTCAGGGCAGAGTAATCTCTCTGCCTGCTCCTGCTTTATTGAGTTGGATAAATATAATATGTGACTCACAGCCATTATCTACTACAGAACAGCCCTATTTATCCAGCAGGCAGAGGCCTTGGCGCATTCGAACTGGCCTCTCTCTCTTTGATGGAACTACACTCGAGTGATGGAAGCCTTTGAACGGCCATTCACGGGGTTTGAATCAGTGGAGAAATTAACAACATAAATTAAATCTTTCATGTAGACAAACTGTGAAACAAAAAAGTGTAAACAGATGCTATTTAAAAAGTAATGATCAGTCAGAAAGAATATTGGGGCAAATACAGTACTTTATATACCGAGAGGCACTGTAACTGACACTGGAACACTGTGCATGGGATACTGTCCTCCCAAGAAAGACGACATCAGTAATTTCATTAAATGCCCAATAATGACATGTGTTTTCATTCAAGTGATAAAACCCTCTGTAAGAATATTGAATCTTGTCCATAGAAAAAAAATGTATGTAGGATTTCAACACTGGAGACTGATACTGTTTGCTTCCTGTTTCCTACCAAGAGTACATTTTGGTTTATTTAATGCACTCCATCATTCCATAAGCTTAACCAGGTATTGCTTTTATCATGATGAAGAAGGTCACATAACCTTAACAAACTACTTATTCTACCCTAAACCATGATCTTGTCATTCCTCTACCTTTGTTTAATTTGGAAGACTTGTTGGCAAATCGCGTTGTGTTTAGTAAGACTATTACATACAATTTTATCTATCATATCTTGTATATTACAATGGCCTTCCTCAAAAAAACCTGATACAAAATGTCTCACTCACTGCATTCAAAGTTAGCTGTTTTGTGGATATATCTTCGCTAAAGACAGCAGTTTGCCTACTGTCATAACATTCAGTGCTGAAGAGACGGACAATGCAGGAGAGAGAGATGGAAAGAGAGGCAGAGAGAGAGAGAGAGGTGAGGGAAAGGCTACCCTCTCTTGTCTCAGTCTCTCTGAGGGGTTGACAGGTAGAGAAATAGATCACTGGTCCATGACAGCTCAGTATGACCCCACGCTATCATGCAGTATGCTGTCTGTGGAATGAGTTCCCTGATGCAAGTCATAGCCAGCCCATTCACGGCCCAGCTACTTAACTGCAAATCCTCTGTTCTCTCCTGATAGATTCACACACGTTTTACCCCTGACGTCTATGCACCGTCCTTGACTGCTGTTAATGTTAATGAGGATATTACATGAAGAGTTATTTCAGCGGCTTAAACACAGGACGAGCGCAGCATTAGTGCAAAAGATGTTTGTTGGCCATGTGAAGGACTGGCCCGCCTTCGGTCCAATTTATGTTGGGATAGGCTGCAGTCCAACTACCCCTGTGTCCCTGAACTGGAATAAGCAGGTCAAGACAATGAATGAATGGAATGAATAATTGTTTTAGATGAAGATTCAGAGTATGGGGAGGAGACTGGAGGACTGGGTTTGGCAGTATGTTGGTCTCAGCTGCCATGTAACTGCCAGATCAGTAAAACAGGGATTAACCACAGGCCACAAACTCTCTCTTCTCCTCCCCTGTATCCATTGTCCTTTATTCTCCTCTATTCTCATCTCGTATATTCTCTCCGATTTTATGTCCTTGTCTTTCCTCATTTCTCCTCTGATGTGTCCTCTCATCTTTTCTCCTCTGTAATGCTCTTCACTCAGTCCTCCACTGTTCCCCATCTTTTCCTCTCCTCTCACAAAGTGAACTACAGTTGCCGCCACCTGAGACAAGCTCCTCCATGTTTAGGTAAAACATGTAATGTAATTGAATTCTATCTAAGTAAAAAAGAAAAATAGAAAAAAACAAATATAGTAGGCCCACCATACACATTGAAGATGAGTTCTATAGTGTCTTTCACCCACAAAATTCAGCTCCGAAAAGACAAAAGCTAATTGACTAGTATCATCCACTATCCTGAATTTGCAATTCTTAAGTTTCACCCAGTCGCCGGAGGTAGAAGTCAAATGAAAGAGAGAAAGAGGAGGAGAATGTGGAAAAAAGACAGTGTCTCTTTTTTAAGTGTCCCCGCTGCCAATGCAATGCATTACAGGGATACAAAGCAAGCCATTACTGCTTAGCATTTGTTGAATCTTCTGGTGCCCAAATAGTGACAGGTCTATTTCTCTACCGTTAGTGAGAGAGGCAGGCAGAGCAGAGGACACCTAATTACCCAGTATTCTGAAGCACAATAAAACTCTTGATAAGCCAGGCGACAGAACAAGCTGTGTGTGTGTGGGGGGGCTTGCGTGCACATACATATGCATGTGTGCTCTTGAATGTTAGCCATGCCTGTATGTGTTGTGTGTATGTGTGTGGGCTCACATGTCTGTTGTTTTACCTTGACTATGTGCTGCAGCACCACTGTCTCAGTCCAGTGATGGAGGGGCTTGTCTCTGTGTCTCAGAGCCTGTGTCTACGGCGCTGCAGCGCCAACAGACAACGGCAAGAGTCGACTTGATGACTAATGTGTTCACTGAAGAAAAATTAATGATTTTTCCGGCCGGGGTTAATGGACATGTTAACACACCGAAATGATTTGTTTAAGAGGAAATGACCACAATCTATATTCGGTCATCTCTGTAGCACTGTCCCAGAATCCAGTACCAAATGAAAAAAACACACTCTCATACACGCAGACACTCACATGACTCATCTTCACACACTTTGTGCAGTTTCACTGGCAATAATAATTTTATTCATTTATGCATTTAATTTCACCTAATCCATAGATAACCTTCTTTTGGGCTCAAACAAATACCATAAATACACCACATCACGCTAGTGTATAGACACAAATACACACACACACACGCACGCACACACACACTCGCGCGCACACAAAAGTCATTTGGAGAAGACTGTGAAATAAAAGGTCTTAGTAGTAATCAGAGTGGCGGCTGAGGGAGGAGGGGTGACGAGGGACGGACAGGGGAGGACACCAAGAACGAAGCAGAAGATAGACCAATAAATTCTGTCTCTGGTGAAGTTAGCCGTAAAACACATAGCAGTTTTATGCATTTGAGGGCATAGCTGTCTGTCTGAAAAGAATGCAGAATTAATTAGTGGAGCAGTGGAAAAAGAACCTCACGACAGTCAGCCAACCAGGCTCATAAATCAAACAGTCTGGGGGAAAAACACAAGGTAATGTCTGACAGTATGGTTACCATATACTCCCTAAGAAGAAGCCAAGCTGTAATTATCAGCACTGAGTTGGGAGGAGTCAATACAGTGTCATTCCAATCAGAGTAGAAAAATAATAAGGTAAAGATATACATAATGTAAATCTAATTGTTAGGCTTATACTGTATAATTTCATCAGTTAAGAGATGAGTACTCTGCTGCTCACACTGTACTTTAGCTCCAAGCATAGACAGATTCAAACAACAGCCGCTTTCCAGTTGCCACAGGGGGAGCTATTGATGTTTCAGTGCTTATTCTACCCCACTGTAATGATATGTGTGTGTGTGTGTATGTATGTGTGTGTGTGTGTGTGTGTGTGTGTGTGTGTGTGTGTGTGTGTGTGTGTGTGTGTGTGTGTGTGGGTGGGTGTGCGTGTGTGTGTGCGTGTGTGTGTGTGTGTGTGTGTGTGTGTGTGCGCGCGCGTGTGCTTGTGTGTGTGTGTGTGTGTGTGTGTGTGTGTGTGTTTTGGTCTTCAGCCAGGGATGTTAGCCAGAGGTTTTTTACTGTTTAACGGGAGCATGCCACCCAGTCCATTCATATTAAGAGAAAGATCTTCAACACATTCACACAGTAAATGGTACATTGATTTTAAACTTTCTGTGAAGGAAGTGGACTATATCAGCGTAACTACAGCTAAAATAGCAGTTCCTAATGTGAGGGGAAGATGTGGATAGATAGTTGGGTTAAACACAGCTGATCAGTTAGTAAGTGAGATGCAAAATACAGTTATTGAAAGAGGCATTAAGAGGCTATGGATTCAGTATTTTAATTGTATTTGGCAGAGACAACTTTGAGCACACATTTCTGGTGGCTTTTAGAGGCATTTAAATGTCCAGTTCAACTCAACTATCTAAACCACTTACTTGGACATGAAAATCCTTAAATTTAATTATACGTTAGAATCATCCATAATTGCATCCTCAAAATGCATGCACATCTAATTACAGTTGAGTGAGTACAACGGGTCAAACTTGAGCCAGGAAGTAGTTCTCAAAACAATAAAACATTTAGAATAGACAATTTTAGGTTTAAGGTTCTTGGTGAAGCTGTGCAAGGATGAAATCTTGAGTCACACATTTGCTGATGTTCTGTTGTCTGGATGGAGCCAGTGTGTAGACTGCGTGGACCATCATACAGAACTACTTTGTGTTCCCCCTATAAGATTGGAAGTTAAGAAACCAAGATGCAAGAGGGTATCTGGCTGGCTCATCTGCAGAATGGTGTACAGATCAAGGGTAGGTCCTGACGACTGAGGAAATATAATGGGATATGCATAATTGAGGCCCTGGAGACTGATAAACAAAGGCTCACATAGCTGACAGGTAGACAAAAGAGACCCACCACAGAAGCAGAGGCCAAAACAATAAATGCCATGTTCTCCAAAGAACCATCCAAGCTGTACTCCCAGCTGCAGTGCACTAACATACCAAGAGCAGACCTACCGACAACAGCCAAAATGAACAGGACTGGGAGAGCAATAAGGAGACAGAGGCATCATACCAGCGCTCAGTGGCAAATAGCGTAGAAGGCAGAACACCACAATTTGGCACAGCAGAACCCAGGCACCATCAAAGAAGTGGGTCACAGACGTGAGGAGCTGGACAGCACCATGTCCCAACAGTGTCCACACCTACTGGTTAAAAAAACATCACCTATAAACACCCAGCAACACAGACGAACCAGCTACTGACATGTTACGGGACAATACTTATAACTTGTACAGGGAATATAATGACTTATAAAAGGGAAATGCATCATCCAACTATCACATAGAAAGCTGCCTTACAAGAAAAGGAGCTCCTCTGGCGTACAGCCCGGAGGTTTCTAAAAACTTAAAAACCTTCTCAAGTGGGGCTCATGGAACAAACTCCTATGAAAAACTGGGTCCAAGATATATTACATAACTGGTACATGTCTGTATGGGTGTCCATGACATGCAAAGTATACTAGTCACTGTTATGGAAAGACAGATATTCTGTTTAGGTATTTCATTTCCATTATCTCACTGACACTAGACGTCATCAGGGATTTTAGATTGCCACGACACCACTCGTCAAAAGTGAAGCACTTAACCTCAGAACTATACTATGTTACATAAGAATATAAGTTTTCATAAGTATTCACACAGTCATTGTTACACTACTTTGAAACAAATAAGGCTGAACATCAGCTCTGTTTTCTTGTGAGGGTTGTCTTTGACTCCATCAAAATCTTCCTCCATTCACACCCCTACACTGACTTATTGTCTGCTGTAATAAAGGTGCTAGCTACTGATGTTGACTGACAGACAGCTAACACAACCAGCTCTGTGTATGTGTAAGTGAGTGTGTGTGTGTGTGTGTGTGTGTGTGTGTGTGTGTGTGTGTGTGATACCTAAGGGCACAAACAACAACCTAAGGTGCAGGTTGTGCTAGCCAGACATCTGTTGTTAGTGGTGGAAGGTAAGTGAGTTTGACAAAGCTGAGATTGAACAGGAGGCATTCTGCCAGCCAGGTGAAGCTTCACCCCCACCAAAGACACAAACAAACACACATACTCACGCACACACACTTGCATAACCATACAATCCTATACAATCGACCATACACTTAGACAGTAGTGAGTAACCAGGGCAGACTTAAGACAAGGCATGCCCCCATGTGGCAGGAGCCCCAAGCTGGAAAGCTAAGCTCTGTCTGTCATTCTATCCACTTTCATTTGTATAAGTGCAGACATACAGTACTGTATGATTGAGTGTGTGTCCAGCGGGAGATGAGACAAAATGTGTGTCTGCATTTTTGTTACTCGCTCAAAATACTGTACCTGCTGTCTTTATCTGCTAGTTTTACACAGACACTTCAGCAAAAGATGGCATTTATAGCAATGATTGTTTAATATGAGATAATTAGATAATGTAAACAAAAAGGTATCTTTTCTAAGGGGAAATAAATCCTAGTGTCATCAACATCAACAACCAAAGTGTTGTCACACTTCCAACCACCTCTTTTCATTTTAAAGCTACAAAATCAAAGTTAACATCACAAAAAAACTCTTGAGAAGATGGAAAAAATAATAATTTGGTTAATTAAAAAAATCTCTCTTAATCTAACAATTGCTGCTGTATTGAGCCATTTCACAAACCGGCCAGGGGGTCACCTTTTCAGCTTGATTTACAAGACCTAACTGCAAACCATCCAGCAGACACTTTCACTTTCACAATTGCACAATATCAGCTGCTGAATTTTAGGGACATCTGAAAAATAAAAAGGTACCCGATGTAGTAATTTTCAAGGACTTTTTCATTATTGTAAAAGCTGCATTACAGGATTCCAGGTTTCCCAAGTTTCCAAAGATGCATGGAAACCCAGTGTGTGTGTGTGTGTTTGTGCCCTCCGGCCTATGCTTCAGGAAGGACTGTGGAGACCATCCTACACAATTCACTGGCCCATAACATCAGTCACAGCATTACACACTATAAATCGGCTCCTCACACATACAGAGGCAGCAAGAAAGAGGCTTACAGAAGCAAAGCGATTCAAAGAATACTATGCAGTGCCATCTCTGTTTAAAGATGAAGTCTACATATAGAACATGGGACAAATGCTTTTCTTGAGCTCCAATAAGAATTTGCTACTGATGCCATTTTCATTATCACCAATTCAGATAATTTTTTGTTACTGTTACAGAAACCTGCTGTGCTGCCACCATATTGCTTCTTCCCCGTCTTGCTTGTCTAGCTGGATAAAAAGATTTAACTTGCTGAAACCTCCAGCTTATCATCTTAAATGACAAAAAACGATCTGGTAGTAAATCCGTTTGTCTCAGTATTTCATGCAGTAGAGGACAATGAGATGCTGTTGGCTGTCTAGCGGAAAGTCAGTTGTGTTGAGCAGTCAGTGATGTGTTCCCTGTGTGGTGGCCACCGCTGCTATCTGCTGTGCGCCCGCAGCTACAGTGTGTTCCCTGTTTTATCATTCTCTTCTAAATGAACCACACTCACAGCTGGAGAAAGGTGACCCGACTGCTAATCAACCACCAGGGCTACAGTGCACCATGTGTGTGTGTGTGTGTGTGTGTGTGTGTGTGTGTGTATACTGCGGTACAGATTCACTCAGGCAGATGCTCATATGTTCTGCTGTATGCAGGTCCTTACAATCTGTCTCTGAACTGATTCAAACTCAAATATCCGCTCTAAAAGGAAGCAAAATTCCGGCGTTCACTTTTCTGCTAGTCCTCTACTCCTTTTTTCCCCCTGCCTCTCTCCAGCTGAGTATTAAATTCAGCAACTGAGAAGGTGACCTGCGTGCTCTGCCATAAAGAGCAGGGGAGCGGAGGAGAGGGAGGGGGGAGGAGGGGGAGAGGAGGAAGGGGGAGCTGAGCGGAAGCTGCTGGATCAGCAGAATCTGAGCGTTTAGAGACACACAGATGTGTATGTGTGTGCACCCGCTTTCTCAGTCTCTCTTACACACACACACACACACACACACACACACCACACCTCCTCCTCCTCAGCGGTGAGGCGTCTGGGGAGCCCAAGGGCGAGCGTTCGGCTGTCACCCTCCCCCACCTCCTCCTCCTCCCATCCCTCCACCCCTCGTGTGAGCCGCACCCCAGAGCCACCACACAGCAAGACGCAGACCTGCTGCCAACGATCACTGCCACACTATAAGACACACATACACATGTACATGAACACACAAACACACACACTAACACACCAACTCCCCATTTCACACAAAGCACTTTGATTCTAGCACATAAATGTGCAAAAGCCCTCAGTGTCTCTCTCTCTCTCTCTCTCTCTCTCTCTCTCTCTATCTATCTATCTCTCTCTCTCTCTCTCTCTCTCTCTGCCTCCACTCTGTCAAATCTCTGCCTTCACACTAAACAGCTCCGTGGGGATTGGCAGGCAGGCGGGCAGAAAGGAAATAAATATGTTTCCTGACGACAGCACAGTTTTCTGACAGTACTCTGGCACTGGGCTGGGCTGCTGTGCTCAGACAAAGGCTGAGGGGAGCATGAGCTGTAAGTGGATGTTTGTTCTAACAATCTTCTGCTCAGGCTGCTCACTGACTATCCAAGCTGAGACTTTAATATGTGTGCTTCTATAGGGCCTTTTTTTTGACTCAAGAGGAGAATCCTCTGATGAATTGATTCATTACCACTATAAACATCTCTAGGCAGTACAGACAGCTATGGAAGCAATGCATACATTAACATTTAGATCTTTAAAATACTGCAGAGCTTACAGAAAATGTTTCATACATTAAAACCATGAGGATAGTGAAAATGCAAATTAATGTTAAGTACCTACATTTAGTTTTCATGTATATTTTGCAAATAAATGGCAGGAAAATTAGAGGAAGGTTAACTATAACCTATAGTCATTGGTATTTCCAAACAGAAATTAGAATATTTCTTTTCACAAATCAATGATTTGTAACAATTATGCAAGGCTAGTTCTAATTCAAGATAGATTCAGCATGCAGCAAAGATCAATTAATCCTATAAACTGGGGACCCCTGGTGACCTTGGGGTTAAGGCACCAACTATGAACCCCAACGTCTCCAGTTTGTGTCTGGCCAGAGACCTTTGTTGCAAGTCATTCTTCACCTCTCTCACTTCTAATTAAACTAAACCAAATTGTGCAGTGCACAGTTTGAAAAGGCTGATGCAACTGATTAACACTGTTAAACAAAAATATTACCCATAATGGAACTCAACCTCTGTCAATTCGGTCGGAAATCCAGGTGTGTGATGCTTTATTGATTTTCAAACTTGTAGTCTTCAGTAAGTAATCAGACTTCAGACAGTACTCGCCACAACCTGTCAACTTTGATGTGTACAGTTGGAGTTCCCATTTAAAACTGATGTCAGATTTGAGTCTCAATGTTAGAAATACGTAAATTCAAGTTAGGGCTAACCTTACCAGTCAGTGATCCCTGTAAGGCAACCATGTTTATGAGTTAATAAGTCTATTGCAACATACCATGATGCATAGTATGAAATGACCACATTTATGCCAGACTAATAAATATTAGTCTGTTCTTGTGGCTGCAGGATAGTGGATATGAGCAATTTGACTGAGTCTGCTAATTTCTCCAACCACAATGTCTGAGATGGGTTGAAAGATGGAGAGACAGAGAGATGGAAAGAGGGGCGGAGATGGCAGATTGGTCACAGAACATTTGGGACAAGCCATATCAAGGTTGGTCTCTGTGTGTGTGTGTGTGTGTGTGTGTGTGTCTGTGTGTGGGTGTCATACAGGAAGGAAGCCCAACCAGCCGGTGTAGTTTGCCCATCTAATCAGATCACTGAGAGGGAGAGGGAGCGAGAGAGAAAGACAGAGAGAAAGAGAGACAAAGAGAGAGAGTGAGCCCCCTAAGGAACAGATGTAATTTCAGAGCACCAAAAAAAACAGCTTAAAATGCTCCTGATCACATTAGCTGGCCATCACAAAATAGGATTTCTGCACTGCCACAGTGAATGTCCATTACGAATTACTTAGGCACTGCAGACCCGTAACTCAATAGGGAGGGAAGGGCGGGGAGGGTGAGGAGGGCAAACAGAGGGGCAGAGATGGGGGATCGATACTTATCAGTAATAATTATATCCTTCCTCCCACTTGTCCATCCCTCCCTCCGCTCCTCACCATCCACCCTTAGTAAAGCACATATCTTACATTAATCATTGGGAGATTGGGAGATAAGATAATTAACATTATGGGGGGTGTAGGAAGTCGTGATGATGTGAGGCAGTGGTCCAGCACTAAGGCTGCCAGGAATGTCCCTGGCTGGAAAGTGCTGCAGGCAGTACACACAGGTATAAAGAACGCTGAATGACTATGAGTTACAGTAGCAGCCTACTGATTTAAAAGGCCACAGTTTGTGAAAAAGGGAAAGACAGAAAAAAGGGAGAGAGGAAAATAAAACAAAACAAAATGTCTTTCTCTGTTGTATTCTATCTATCAAAGGAAAATAAAAGCCTTGCAAAATTCATCATAGCAGTCTATTTGGACCGTAGAAATCAACATTATGTAAAGCGGCTGAGAGCACAGCAGGTAGATGGATGGAATGGAAAACAAATAAATCAACAGGGAGGAAAACAACGTTGTTTGTCCTTTATCTGTACCTTTGTACCCTCTACCTCGTTCTCGATTTTTATTGTTACTGTAGTTGTTTGTGACTAGCTTCGGGTTGTGAGTTCACTCAATCGGCTCATTGTGCTTGGGACTGCACAAATAATTTGATTTCAAGATATTAAAAGAGTTTTGTAAGCAAAGATCAAGAAATAGTTGCCTCAGGACTGAAGCCCGAGCAGAGCACAGTGTGTACTGAAAGGCTATTGATGATACACTGGAGCCTTTACAACAGGTACAGTAGTTTCAACATTGCTTTAAATGTGATGCCACTAACCATGCAATCTTTGGTGGTATTTTAGGAATTACAGCACAACACAGTATATTGGTAACCATTGTGAATTTATGGTAAAAACTGTTTATCTGTAGTGTCTCTAAAAGTGTAATTCAATTTAAATTACTCAAACAAAGGTCAGTGAAATTACAAAAACAACTTCATTAATATGATGTATAATTAAAGCTCATTGTTTGGGGTTTTTAAAGAGTAATATATGTTACAAGTGAGTGTTTGAACTGCAAATTAAATAAATGTTTAATTTGATTATCTTATTACCTGTATTTCTGTCTTTACTTAATATCTATCTGAGTGAACTACTCACATTACTGTTTCTTAAATATTCATGTGGTTGGCTAAACATGGCATTCAAAGTGAATAAACAAAAGCAAATTCCTCCTTCAATTGCTTCTCAGTGAAATATGTGCAATAGAAACAGAAAAACTTTAAAGACACTACTGGTTCTGCATTACACATCAAGTGAAATTCAAGATAAAATTAAATTCCGATATGTTTGCAAATAACTTATTTTTACATTTTACATACGCATGAAACAAATGTTTTTTTTTATAGGAATGCTGACCTACCATTTGTGAACTAGAGAGGTAACTGGCAGGAGGAGGGGTTGCCATGGAAGGAGTGGTTGGGGAAGGATAGGGGAAGAGAACAGGACAGATACAGAGAGGGAGGAAGAGCAGTACAAGGAGAGAGAACAAATCAACTGCATTTCAGCCTGACAGAAGCCTCTATGTTTCTCCACTTGCACATGCACCACACACACACAAACCAACTCCTTTGACCACACAACCACACAAAGTGAGGATCTCTGCAACATTAACACTGGACTTATTTGAGGTTAATTAGGAGAAGTGGTTTGGAACTAACTTCCTGGTGTTAAGCACTTTGGAGCACTGAGTGTCTGCTGAATGGCCCTGAGGTTGGAATTTAAATCTTACTGAAGCCAAAACTGCCCCTCAGAGTTTTTTTAGAATTGCTTTTAATGACATGTGCATACACGTCTTTGGACGTGATACTGGAAGGTCACCGGTTCAAACACTGTGACTGGCTGGGAAAAGCTGGCTGAGAGAGCAAATGAAAAACACTGTCCTCTCCTCTAACAACTGCTGTCAAGGTGCCCTTGAGCAAGGCTTTGCCAGAGCTGTCTGAATGTGTGACAGGATAATCTCAATGGGGGAGAGGAGAGGAGAGGAGAGGAGAGGAGAGGAGAGGAGAGGAGAGGAGAGGA
>JAVQJD010096412.1:0-16617 GCA_036023655.1 Nannoperca australis | reverse complement strand
TCAGTATGTCTCTGTGTGTGTCTCTCTCTCTGTGTGTGTGTGTGTTTATGTTTCAGTGTGTCTCTGTGTGTGTGTGTCTCTCTCTCTGTGTGTGTGCGTGTGTGTGTGTCTCTCTGTGTGTGTGTGTGTGTGTGTGTGTGTCTCTCTCTGTGTGTGTGTGTGTTTGTGTTTCAGTATGTCTCTGTGTGTGTGTCTCTCTCTGTGTGTGTGTGTGTGTTTGTGTTTCAGTATGTCTCTGTGTGTGTGTGTCTCTGTGTGTGTGTGTGTGTGTGCGTGCTCACACAGCCAGGCCGCCCTCTGTGATTACGTGACCGTGTACTTCAGCACTGCAGCTCTGCGAGTCCATCAGATCACAGCTGCACGATGTGGGAGAACGAGCTCTGGAGCTGAAACCGGAGCCGCAGCCGACAGACGGTCTAAAAGTTGCTCGAACAGGCGGTGATGAGAAAAGCAGACTTTCTATACGTTGATGGTTTCAGGGATTCGGTTTAAGTTTGGTTGCCTCCATTAGAGAACCGACCCACGAGCATGTGGTTTGTTAGTAACAGTAATCTCTGGCCCTCATCACTTCCATGTGCACACTGTTTGCACAAGTCTGGAAACAGTTTAAAGGCTTTTAAACGTCTTCGAGAAGTTTAAACATGGACGTATGAAACCAGAACTTCCAGGATGTTCCTGCATAAAACTTATTGAAAATCTCAATGACATTACAGCTTTAGGACATGCAGTTACTTTACAGCACACGTGTCTAAAGAATCTGAGACATGTTTTACTTAATAAGACTGACATTTACAAAACCTTTTGGAATTGCCTCCGTCGACAGACGCGAACTGGAACGTGATCCTTTGGGGCACAAAAGTCTTGTTATTCCAAGTGTCTGACAGCATTATGGGATGGATCCCTGCACAGACAGACCTTTTTGTTAAAGAGGAAGATCCTTTTTGTTCAACTAGAAACAGAAAGTCTCGCGAGAGGTCGAGTTGTTGCAGGAAGACAAAAGGATCTCGGTCTTTAACAAAGCGTTCTGTGTCTGCAGGGACTTCCTGGACAAACTCCAAAACTAATGCTAAGTATTAGTAAAAATATGGCCCAGGTTTAAAGATACGAAGACCTTGTGGACTAAACATTAAAGCCTGACAGAGGACTGAGTAACTGCAGATAGTCGAGACACTAAGTAACAGAGCCATCGTTAGTGTTATTAGTAACAATAACTACAATCACAAGGCCAAATGTCTTTTAGGAAACCTTACTGAAGTGCAATGGGACAACATAACAACAACAAACATGTCTCCTGGTTAACAACAGCGTGTTCACTTCCTGTTTTACTTTTGAGATGAAACCATTTCAACCTAGCGACCTATAAAAAGCACCAAAGTCCACATGGGGAGGAGGTCGAGGTCGGGGGGGTGGAACAACACAGGAGCTTCACCCGGGAAGCATTTCAACTTAAAGTGACGTAGTTATTTGAACCCAAACAAGGCGTTAATATTATCTTCTGTCGTTTAGGTTGGTTTTGAAAGTCTGCAACATGCTGACAGGTAGTGTAACAGTAACACAAGTAGAGAAGAGGCAGTCACGTATGCAGTATCTATGTAGTGTTTGCCACCATTACTCTCCATACCAGACCCAGAAGGGCCGGAGCAGCAAAACCCGAGGGTGCATTTCAGTGCTCACGTATTCATCTTCTCAGTTGTGTATGTCCTCTGTTGAAAGTCGGAATGAATGCAGTTAATAAAACATTTAGTTGTTTTCTAGTTGTGCTTCTTTCAGGAACAAGTGGTTTAGTTAAACTGCAGGTAGCATCAGTCAAACCTGCAGATGCCCTCAGTAACAGATCCGGTAGGTTCAAAAGGTAAAACCATGTGTAGGTGTGTGTGAGAAGCTTTCTGTGTTCTGCAGTACATTCTCACACACACACACACACACACACACACTCTCTCTCTGAAAAAACTCTGAACCGGTACTGACTGTGCCAAACTCTGCTAGGCCAACTCGCCCACGCTCTCTGAAGACCCCAGCCTGCCGGCGGACTGCTGTCTTTCCAAGCAGCCTGAACTGAACATGGATGAGTTTCCACTAAAACAGCCCTCCTGACACTGAGCTTCTCCACCATGAAACACAGAGCGGCTCCCTGATGGCCTGGATGTTCTGTTCCCAGAAACACCACACAGGTAGTGGGTAACAGTTCCCGCTGTGTGGGACGTGGGGAGTTGGTGTGATGGAGCCGGATGAGCTGCAGGACGCAGAGGTAATGGATCGTAAAATGAGTTGTCTTATTATTAAAGGCTGCAGATAATAGAGCTGTGACCTCTGCAGAGATGTGTGTGTGTCCGTGTGTTCGTGTGTCTGTGCATGCAGTTGTGTGTCAGTTTCATGCTTGTGGACTGTACACACAGTCCACAAGCATGTCATACAGTAGGAATGTTCTCCTGTGTGTGTGTGTTTCTCTATGTGTGTGTGGGTGTGAGAGTGTGTTTGTGTTTCTGTGTGTGTGTGTGTGTGTGTTTCTCTGTGTGTGTGTGGGTGGGTGTGAGAGTATGTTTGTGTTTCTGTGTGTGTGTGTGTGGGTGGGTGTGAGAGTGTGTTTGTGTCTCTGTGTGTGTGTGTGTGTGTGTGTTTCTCTGTGGGTGTGTGTGTGTGTGTTTCTCTGTGTGTGTGTGGGTGTGAGAGTATGTTTGTGTTTCTGTGTGTGTGTGTCTCTGTGTGTGTGTGAGAGACATTCAGTGAAGCCTGGCTTGCTTCAAACTGTGAATTCAAATTACAGGACTTCCTCTCTTATGTGCCACTCAAAGTATCTCCTCATCACCACTTGTCACAATAAGCTTTAGCTCTGGCACATTAGTTGGTTGGTTGGTGAGAACTCGCTGGGAAATTATATATTATATTATTATTTATTATATTTAACAGTTTTAAGCATAAATATCGTCTGGTGGACAAACTATATCACGGCAACCTGAAACTGATAAGAAGAAACTGGCCAATAATATCAAAGTACCTTTAAATCCAATTAGTTTTGAAGGACGATACAAAAATTTTGTTCCAACAATTCACGAAAACTGCATTTTTCTATTTTAAATCGTAGGCTGTCCAGTTTTAGGTTTTGGGTTGTATTTCTTTCCCATTGTTCCAAGCAGTCATTGATTTCCATTAATTTATGTATAATATGAAAATCAATTGGTAGACATTTAAAACTTGGGAAACTCTTGGGACAATGTGACAATCAATAACCAGTAAATCGTCAATCATTCTGGTCAGCGGCACATTATTGCTGCTTGGTGATGCAGTCTGAGTGCCAATAGAAGAATTACTCCAGACTTGGTGATCATTGTAACAGACGACGCAACGAGTTTGCTAATAGATTGTTTATATTGTACAGAAATGAATGGAAACCAAAGGATGTGTGGAAAAGTAGAAAATGGATCCATGATTCGTAGTAAATCAGCAAAAGTAAAAGCTGGTATCATCCATTAAAACAATTAAATCAATTATCCCCTAAGAAGAAGTTTATGTGGAAGTTTCATCTAAGTTCACATCAGCTGGCAAAGAAATGTAAAAATGTAAAACGATTTAGTATTGGAGGTAAATTAGTGATGTGGCCGGTAAACTATAACCTGCATTTGAGTGTTTGTTATATTGCAAACTACAAAACACAGTATTTTTTAACCATTTGAACAAATCTTTTTCCCATTAAAACACACACCTTGTGGTGAAAATCATCATGACTTTGTGGAAAATATGAAACTACTGCTGAGTGAGATGAGAAGATAGAAATCAGTCCCAGTGCAGGTGAGTCCAGAGCTAGATTTAGGATGCGGTCAGCCTCGCCTACGATCAAACAAACACAAATAAATGTAGTAATGAGAGAGCTTTGGAAGTGTTGGTAGGTGTATTTTTCTCATTTCCAGTTATCAATATTCTCATTTCACTTCCTGCAAGGAATTTAAGAAGCATGTTTCCCAAAATGCCAAACTATTCTTTAAATATTAGCTTCATGTGTGTCGACGACACTAAAACTAAAATGAAACTACATTTTTTTGGTGTGTTCAAACAGACAGGAGTTCACTGCCCTCCGGTAATGCTGCTGGTCAATAATAACGTGCGTTTCACAAGAATCACAAGACCCTCCACCCGCTCTGTGTTCATTAAACACACTCTGCTCGGCCTTTTGGTGCGACAGCAGTTTGACAGCCTTTGAAAAAAAACGCTAAATTCAATTTTATTGGGAGTAAAGTGAAGCTTGAGGGTCCGGCGTGTGTTGTTGTGTGGAGGATCCCGGCTGTGAGGATCTGTGAAGGCAGATCCTGTCAAAACGTTTCTCTGTGGAGATCTTTCTGCTGGTTAATGGTTATTATTAGGAACAGTGCACGGAGGCAGAGAAGAACACTGGACCACAGAAGCCACAAAACTCTATCCCTGTACTGAAATTACAGTGTTTCCATGAACACCACGAGGGGCGTCATCGCTGCAGGGACCTGGGCCAGTGTTTGGAAGTGACATCACATCTCCAAGACTCACTATCGTGTTCAAAATGCACTTTACACGTGTGTAGTGTTCGCTGAGCATCTCCTGCTTCATGTGGACCAGCTGCAACAGTCGTTCGGTGTGCAGATCACTAGTGCACGTGCTGTAAGCCAGTTGTTCTGCCATTATTTATGTATAACATCCTGATTTATATATTTAGTCCTGGAATCCACCTGAGCACGTTACCCTCCTCCTCCGGCTTTCGGTGCCTTTGCCCCACACATTACATTCTGCAGCAATTCGTTACACTTGATTCAGCGTTTTACGAGCTACAGGCGGCGTAGTGCACGCCTAGGACTTTCAAAGCACCTGCAAGCTCTTGTAATCAAGTTGTCTGGCGTGCACCGGGCCCAGAAAGGCGAGCTGAGGCTGCTTTTGAGCCAATGTAAATTGCTTACAGTCGAATAAATACAAATAAAGTTGCGCTGACCCTGGTTAATGACTTGATTTGAGAAGATTGCGGTACGTTTCCTCTCCCTGTTGGAGCCTGATCCCTTCAGCTTCTGTATATTTGTCTCCTGAATGGCTGAATCTCTCCCCGAGCTCTCTGTCCGCCCACACAGCTACATTTATGCGAGTGTTGGCCGTCTTTGTCAAGTGAAAAGAATGTGTTGTTGAAATGACCACTGCGTGACTATGTTCTTTTTTTAGCATGCAAAGTGGAAGCAGTATTTGCATTTTAAAGAGCTAGAACTGATCCAGAGGACCCTTGAGCTTCCGATTCATTTGTTCCAAAATCACATTCCCCTCAGGCGCTTAACGCACTGTCAATTTGAATGAATGCATTTGATATGTCAGCACATTTTATATGCATATGCCCACTGTCTTCCAGTGCAGATTACAACAACAGCCAATTAGAAAAGCATTAGTGGAAGGTCGAATGCATGAGGTGGGTTGAAATGATGTTGGAAAATGTGCCCCTCCTTGTGGTTGTTTTTCGGTTAATTCATGCCACTCTTTGTCAGTTTTGATTGTTTTCTGGGTGTTCTCTTTGTTTGAGTCCCATGTATTTGTGTATGCTGAGCGCACTATATTTGTGCTCTCTGCGAGGTGAATGTGTTTAGTGGAGAATATCAGTGCCTCAAACCCCATGACACAACCTCCAGCTGTACTCCTGCTCAGAGCAGACTGCGGAAATATTTCTCAAACCGGTCTTTGCACTCTCAAATCCCAAACCTCAAAGCAGGGAAGGTAAATAAGCCGGGATGACCTCAGATCAGCATCCTTCTGCGCTGTGAGCACAGTCTGGCTTCCTATCAGACTCTTGTGAGAAGCCTCCCGGCCAGCTTTTTCTTTGTGTCGTCACCTTTCAGGATGTAAAAGACTCTTTCACTCCAGCTGGTCCGCCTACACACCGCGAGCCTGAGCAGGAAGGTACAACTGGAATATGTCAAGACGTCTTCTGGTTGTGTTGTGGTGAAGGAGCGAGGATGGGATGTTTGTTCACTCTCTGTGCTATCTTCCCACTGTTTCACATGTCTACCCGGCATCAACGTGTAATCAATAACTGGATACTGATCTGGGATCTGCTTTTGAGTGTTTTTGCAGTCTGTGATTGGGTCTTGGAACGTATTAGGCAGAGATGGAAAGTGATGCAGGGCAACGTTTGAGGCTAACGTTAAATATAATGTAAAGGCGCTGGTAATGCTTCCTAAAACATTAGAATTACTTTTTATTTATTAGTATAGACACTCAACTCGCACTGTAAAGAACCCGTGACTCTAGATGACCAGCTGTCCTTCACGCCTGCAGATTCATCCTCCAACACATTAGGAGGACGAGTCCGTTCCTCACCCAGCAGGTTCTGGTTCAGGCTCTTCTCATCTCACATCTAGCCTGCATGTGCACACTACACCGCTCCTCCACACGTGCACCGGCTTCCCATGGCTGCTCAGATCCGATCCGGGACACAGATACTTACAGGTCCATCCTACATCCAGTAAATAGTCAGACCATACGTTCTGCTACTGACAGTTAGCTTACTACTCCCTCACTACAAAGGGGGCCCAGCTACTAACCCTAACCCTCCCCATTGACATCCGGACGGCAGAAACTCAACACGTCGTTCTATCTCTTATTGTGTGTAAATGCAGCACTTATTGTAAGTGCATTTCAAAGCACTGGGAGACGGCTAAATAAACACAATGTAATCCTCTTTGGAAACACAGTAGTGGTTTCTTCCAAGGTGCATTGATACGGCTGATATCAAACTCCAGCAACACTCGTAAAGAACAAAGGTCACTTTAAGGTAAACGTGTGTTGTCACTGTGGATGGATTAAACCACCAATGCTGTCCATCCAGTCTCTGTTTTTCTCCCATTCTGATTGGCAGATGGGTCACGTATTGATACCCAGTTGTAAACAATGTGCTCTGAGCGGACAGAAATATACCCCGGCCTGTTAATGGTGTTCGGGGGCTGCTGGGAGTAATTGCCTCCAGCCCCAGGGGACGCTATAGAGCTCTGACTCCCAGTAAGAGAGGATGCTATCGGGCTGGACACTCTTCCTGGGGAGTGTGTGAGTGTGTGTGAGTGTGTGGGTGGATGAGTAGGTGGTAAGTGAATAAAGAGAGTAAGTGGGAGGTTGGGGTAGCAGGGCCTTGAGCATCGCTCGTGTGTATACAGATGTGGCTGACGGTTATGACTGCAGTGTTCAGTACATCAGAACTGGACTTTCTGACACTGAAGACCACATGAATGTAAGTGTGTCCTCTGAGAGAAACGTGCAGCATGAGCTCCAAGTGTTGCAGGAAACAAACATGTTTGCTATCTCTGACTTTCACATTACGAGGGACGGGCCGGCCTGGCTGCATGTTCAGGAGCCTGACAAAGTTTGATGTGGTCGATCCAGCATCCTGCACTTAAAAAGGCAGATGCTGCATTTACTGATCCGTTTGTTTGGGCCTTGTGTGAAGCTATTACAGCCAAAGGTTATAAGAACTGGCACCGCAGCTGCAGGTGTGCTCGCCGTGGTAACCCGTGGCCGGTTACATATGATAATAAGGGAGGGAAGGACATTCAGCTTAATGTTAAAGCACCAAATCCCTGTCACATAAGTCCAAGTCTCCATCTCGGATGTAAACCAACATCCTCCAGTGCAGCTGACTTCCATTCATTTTTATATACACGCAGGATTCTGGGAAAGGGGCAGAAGAAGAGAGGAGCGAGAGTTTTGGCCATGCACTGTGTGCTGAGACCTGCTAGGTTATCAGATGGTGGCCTGACCCACATGGAGAGAACAGGCCCAGCATTGAGCTGCTGTAGAGGCTTCCTGCGAGACTCGCCTCGTCCTGCTGGATCTCTGCCAAGCAGCCAATCAATGCAGCTCGGAGTCAATAGAAACAAGAATCACAGCTCCTTCTTCTGTCCGCCCATCTGTCTCTCTGCAGAGCAACGATATGCAACAAGCGTCTTGGAAAGGGTTCACTATTGTTCCCTCATTTCACCTTTTGTTTTTCTCTCCAGTCTCCAGGGAACAAACACAAATCTCTTGGTTTTCTCCTCTTCCCCCCCCCCCATCCTTGCTGGTGTGTCGTCTGTGGGAGAGGGAGAGACTGCACTACCTTCAGTGGCTCACCTCAATGCAATAAAAACATGTGCAACATGATATCTGTTTATGCTCGCTGTAGAAGGCCTGAGGTCAGATTAGTGGAAGTCAAACCAGTAATATTCTCCTGTTTGATGCTGGGATTAAAAACCAAGAAGGTAAACAGTACGAGTATCTTTCCCCTGCAAGATCTGCTGGACTTCCTTCAGACACTTGTTTGGCTTTAGTTGGATATGAATGAATGTTTGCTCCGCCGGGCTGAATGGCTGCAGTGTGCTGTGCGTATGTTCACGTGTGCTCATGTTAACGGTGCTACTACTTTTATATTTCTACCATGTTATATTAAATATACTGTTCTGTTAAATAATAATCTATAATAAACTAATAATCTGAAACTTCAAATGTAGTATTAATGACCTGCTATTAGAAACCTGCAAAGGTTGTGCAAAACAACGAATCAAGCAAGTTGAAGAGAATGAGTGGGGCCCCTTTAGGGGGGTTTCTAATCCAATAATCAGTGGCTGCTTTGGATCGATCAGCACAGGGTTGTGCAGCGATGTCACAAACTATCCAGTGAACTTGAAGAGTGAAACAACACCAAGCATCTGCATGAGCTTCATGTCTCTGCTCTCTGATGGCAGGTTGAACAGCTGATCAGTGTAAACAGTAGAGTGCTACAATGCTGCAGGTGAACAAAGCTCTTCTACACCTGCATTTATTTCATTTAGACGTTGTAACTTTGCAGATAAAGATTTTAAATAGCTTACAGTGTGATCAGTTAGTAAAACACAATGCAATGTTTTTGAACATGCTACAACATTAAAACCCTGCTTAGACATGAACGTGTTAGTAATACTAATGCAGTAATATAACATATATAATAATATGACGCTCATTTCCTGTCTGTGGATCAGCAGTGCTTGTTGTAGTGATGAACTCTTTACCATATTAAATGAGTGCATCTGTGTCTCAGAGGGAGCGTGACGAGATGCCTACGTGACTGGAGACTTAATGTATGTGAGAGGCCTCTCATAAGACATTATGATCTTTACGTCTTTATTGATATGAAGTCATTTGTTGACATGAATGTTGTCCTTTCTGTTGTTAATGCACTTTATTTTGTACAAAACACTTAAAATATACACATAATGATGTATTTTCATTATGTATAACATTATGTTTAAATAGTGCCCACTTTAAATGAGCACATTTCACTTGAGGAAACTCTGTTCTTCCCGGTTCCAGCCCCGGTCACCTGTCAGTGGCGGTGATGGATTAGTCTACGTCTTCAGAAGGCAGTGTGGAGTATTAGGCCTACATTTCGATTCTGGAATTGACCCAGAATACATTTTTCAGAGTAATCCAAGCAGCACTGCTTCACCCAGTGACACACACACACACACACACACACACACACACGCCAAAGCAGTTCAAAGTAGCAACCAGGCGCAGTCACTTGGACAAAGACTGGATTCATGCCCGCAAACCTGCTACAGTCAGCTTCCCATTGAAAGCAGCAAAACATGGCGGTAAATTAGGCGCTTGTTTCCGTGCAGGCCTGGCTGCTTCTGAGTTAAGGGTGGAGACCGCTTCGTGCTCTGCACCCGAGGGTTACCGCAGTTGGTTCAGGTGGACGTCCCCTCTAATTACTCAGATGCAGCCAGTCAGCACACCGGGCCGAGCAGGAGAATCTGGAGCTGGTGGGGAGGCCGGCGGGTTAAAACAAGGTTATAAATGATTTGTTTAGCAAAACCTGAAGTGAAGAATCGGGAAGCATCACAGTTAGAAATGTTTCTCTTTGAAAGTCGCCTGTGGATGATACAATAAGCACGTATAGACTGGGTTTCATTTATTATTATTTTCAATTATTCAGTGTGTCCAACTGTATTTTGTATCCCTCAGTCCCTCTGAAAGAGTGTTTACATCATGATGAGAGTGTGTGAGCAGCTCCTTAAAGCATCACTTTACCCAGAACACATTGTGTTTCTGCCATGCAGACATGTTCAGGTTTGTTTGCCACACAGAGAAGTGAATGGAACTGTATTTTATGGTGCTCAGAGCCAAAAAAAACATCATTTGACGTGCCTACTTTTTACATGTAGTTTCAGTGTCTTCTATGGCTCTAAACAACATTTAACAACATTAATGTAAATGTTCCTCGACAACTAATTTGCACCTGTAGTCTCTACACAACTAATTCAGCCTTAATTCCATAAAACGTACAAAACTGCATCATCTGCATACACGTGTCCTTCGTGAGTCCTGCGTCTTTATGGAAGTACAAAACTGAATCACTCAATTACATCAAATATTGGGTGTCTGTTAACTTCCTTCAAGTCAATGAAGGAAAGTCATAAACAGCCCTGTTCAGGTTCTTAAACCTCTTTCTGTGCTCTGCCTCTTTCAACTCTGTTGATTAATTCCTGCAGCTTTGTGCAGACACGTTGGCCCAGACTGAAATTTAGTTGCAACAACTATTGCATGGGTCGCCATGTGGGGGTCTCCTGACTTTTGCTCTAGCGCCAGGTTGGCTTTTCTCTTAATGAAATGTCTCAACAAATATTTGAAGGAATGATATGAAGTTTGGTACAGATATCCAAGGTGCCCGGGGGGGTGAATCCTTGGCGAGACCCTGACTTTTCCTCTAGTGCCACCAAGAGGTCCACATGTTCACTTGTTCAGTGAAAAGTCTCCACATCTACTAAAGGAATTGGCACAAATGTCATTAGACATTCCCAGACAATGAATCCTGAGGACTCTGGTGATGGCCTTGACTTTTTGTCTTGTGCAGAGTGAAACTGTGGGATGGATTGCCACGCAGTGTGGTGCAGACAAACTGTACTCTGCGTGTCGCTTTACTTTGCATTAACGGAAACACTGTTGATGTTTCAGCTGCACAGAAACGACAGCCAGTACCATGTTCTGAGTAGCTCCTGCCTAAATGTTTCTCTAAAGACCTTTCTGTCTACACCACTCTGTCACACACGTCTCTGCAGGCTTATTATTATGATTGTGATTATGATTAAACTGCGTATTTTAACACCTACATATAATGCAGCCATTGCAGCAGAACTAGTGAAAACACGATCATACGTTTCCATTGGGATTCAGGGTGTCGCCAAAGAGGCATCACAGCCGACTGCATGTTATCTCTATCACACACTAATGGAGGCAGCCTCTGTTCTCCATGTGTTACCGCAGCCTCCGAGCTCCACTGGATCTCGCCCACTGGTGCCATTCTGCAGTCCATTAGGATCTGATTTCCGCCGCGGAAACATCACTCAGAGCCCATTCCCTGTCTCCACGTCTGTAATGTACCATCACTGCCAGCTTTGCCCGGAGCGATCATCCACCCCTTCATCCATCCATCCCACCATCCCTTCATCTCTGCATGCAGCTGGGCACGCAGCCGCACCCAGAGCGAGCCAGAAACCATGATCTAATGTTTGTATAGGAACGCCTGCAGCGCTCGGGCTGAGGAAGGGGGATTCAGGATCAGGACTTGACCAGTGCAGAATCTTTAAGGCCAGTACCAGTACCAAGGGTTTTACTTCAGTTGGTGTGTAATGTGCAGCGGCTCTGTAAGAATAACAGATTTTTCTGAGCAATGCAGACATTGTTGCACTAAAGCTGCGAGCAGCTGACTTTGTGGTGGAGATGGTATCTCTGAAGTTACAACCAGTGGAATTAGAAACTTGATTACTTTGGTGACCCGCTGAGTCTTTTGGAGCTAGTGTTTCATCTCAGCTTTTGCACGGACAACTTGCCACTTGCCCCTCACTCGGCTCTGCAGCCTGAGCTGTTTATTACATCGGATGTTTTACATGTGGGCATGAGTTTTATGAACAACTATGTAATAGACACGCCAAAGTGAACCATCGTAAGTGGGAAATTGAGATTTTGCATCATCACTGACAGATAATAATGTTTTATTCTTCAGTTTTTAGGGAACTATACAGTGTATTTACTTTTACTCATATAAAGTGAATATTATATGGTAAATACGACGGCTGTAGCCCAATGTTTTGTTCATATAAACTATTCAGCAGTGCTTCCTTGAACTGCCAGATTTTGGGCGGGACGTTCATGTTGACATGTTCAGAAATATAGTAAACAAGCCAAGTTAGCCCTCCGAGCTACTGCGAGCTAACTCCGCTAACAACAGACGGGAAATGTGCTGACACTAGATACCAAACAAAGGCCTCTCTTCTCCCAGGCAGCGACTTGATGTAGTGCAATGATTTTACCCGGAGAGCAGCGTGAAACCGAGGAGCACTCACTCTGCAGCTACTTCTGGGGACCAAAATGTCCCCAGAAGCACGATGACAAAGACAACAACGACTCGACTTGAAGAATCTGAGTCAACGGGAGGATTCGTTGCTTGGACTTTCAGGGCGTAAACAGCCATAGTCTCACTTTTCTACATCCCTGGAGTTGCTTATTGTATTTCCAGAGTTTAAGACAGGTTTGTCTAATAAACTTAAGTATATCCAGCATGTTACAGTTGGATGAAATAGCTGAGACCAGATCAGATTTTTAACCAGAGGCCAGAATCAGCAGCATACATCTGCAAAACCCATCCACCGGTCCCACTGCAGCACTACATACACTAATCCATCACGGACCGGGATCTGAATATGAAGCACTGAAAATGACATATAGAAAACACACCTCGAAGGGCGAGCTGCCCAGAAAAATACCTTTCAAGTGTGGTTGTGGCTTTTTTTTTTAATGTCTTCCTCTTTCTCTCTTCTCTCGCTTCATAAGTGCAGGCCGTTAAATTCTGCTGAGCCAGGAGGAGACATGATGGAGCGTTTTCTGTTTCTGCTGCCAGCCCGTCACTGTTTACACACCGGCCTTGTATATTCATTTGGCAGAGGAACTGGCGAGGAAGAGGGGAAGGGGTTTCCCTCCCCGCTGGGGCGGGGGGCAGGGGCTCTGCTGGCTCTGGTGGAAAGGAACTGATTAGTCTCTGCAAACGTGTAAATTACCGCTCGTCTTTGGAACATTTGGCTGCAGCTTGAGTCAAAACCTGACATCTAAATAGATTTTAGTCTCTTCAGGAAGAAAGAAAAGCAGCTTTGTTCCTCTAGTCGTGATTCCAGTACATCCTCACGATTAAATTAAATTCAAGAACGATGCAAATGACCAGTATAAACATGGTTAATGTCAGCATTGACTGACCTGCCACTTGAATGGCTAAAGAGAGATCATCACTCTGAATACAAACAGAAAGACTACGATCATAGTTTGAAAGGGAAAGAAAGGCTGTGACAGGGAAATCACCAAATCAGGGAGTGCAATCAGCAAAACATGGAAAGATTGCAATCATTGGTTATCCCACTCGCATTAATGATTAAAAATAAGAAACGGAGAAAAAGTGAATGTTCACGGTGACGACAAACAATGGTTCTGGTTAAAAAGGACTTTGTTTAGGCTTCAGACTGAGTGACGACAGTTAGAAAGGGAGGGATTGAGATCAGAGATAAAAGGCAGCGATCATGGTCTTTAGTGAAGATGGCCACCATTAAAACACTGCATGGTTAAGCTTGTTTATCCCCCGTCGAGCCTGACCTCCTCTCACCTCCTCTCCTCTTTGGGTTGTGACGTCATGCTACTTCCTGCCGTGCTTCATTATTGCTAATTGATAAATGTGCAACGACATTGTCGAGACTGTACACACAAGAGTCTGCTGGTAGTCCCCCCCCCCCCCGGGTCAGAACAGGAGAACTGCAGGATCTGGACTTGTAGGTGGAAACACAACATCTGGCTCAGATCTGACAGAATTTGGAGTTGAGTTTTTTACTCACATGACACCATGAAGCTGTTGACTGAATCTGAGAGGGAAACGAGAGGGAGGGAGGAAGACAAAGAGCTGGGTTGTGGTTGGAAGGAGGAGGAGGGGATGGTGGGATGAAGGAGGACGAGGAAGAGGAGGAGGAGGAGGGTGAACGGTGCGATGTGGTGCATTGTGAGCCGGCGGCTCCAGCTGCCCTGCCGCTGTGCTGCTTGGCTCACCCAGCGTCTGGCAGGCAGCCAATCACAGCGCAGGGAAGCAGTGCCACTTCAGTTCAGTGTGTCAGAGCGGACAGAGGAGGGAAGAGGGGAGCGAGGGAGGAGACACAGCGATGTAAGGAAGGCGAGGGGAGGGAGGGAGGCATGGAAGAAGCACATCAGGGAGGAGGAGGTGGAAATGGGAGGAGGGTGGCAGGAAGAGAAACAGGCAGATCCCAGCATATAGCCTGCACCATTTCTATAGACACTTGAAAGAAGACCCCCTCTTCATGTGTGTGGAACCTGCTCATTCCTCCAGCACTGACATCCAGCAGCAGATACACAAGGATGCATGCTGATGAGCTCACATCCAACAACAGTCACCTTCCTCTCCAGCTCTTCTCTTCTGTTATCTCCACACCAGTAATGTTCCTCCCTCCTACTGAAGCCGTCCTCAGTGACAACTCTCGTCTTTCAACGCCACTCTTTCGATGGTGTTTGTTTGTTTGTTTGTTTGTTTGTTTGTTTGTTTGTTTGTGGTGTGTGGATTAGCAATGGGAAGATAGATCTTTAAACACCCAAATGATTCTGCTGAGAAGAACAAATCCTGCGGCACAACCAAAAGTCTCCCATTTTAGATTGTCTAACCTTGAAACTGGATCCGGTCACAGTCTTTGGCTCACACACACGCATGCACGCACGCACACACACACACACACACACACACACACACACACCTCAGTTTTCTCTCACTAAAGTGCCACAAACCAATAGTTCACCTTTTGTGGCACCACAAAACAGAAATGTCTGCAGCACCAATTAAAAACCACCTTATTTGTGCTTGCGTGCGTGTGTGTGCGTGTGCGTGTTCATGTGCGTGTGTGTGTGTGCGTGTGTGCGTGCGCGTGCGTGTGTGTGTGTGTGCGTGTGTGCGTGTGTGTGTTATACATGCCAGCCGGTCCCTACACCTCCTCTCTGATATGATGGAGGTTCCTGCGCAGCTTCAGGAGATGCCGCCTGCGTGTAACATAAAGACGTTCATTCATGTCCTGTTCCTGATTGTTCCTGAGGCATTTCATTAAAATAATTAAATAATAATCAAAATACATTTCTTAGAGCAGCTTCACTCTGAAATACGTGTGTTGAGTCCCTCACAGCTGTGACCACATTGATGGATATTTGTCTCAGTGTGCTTCAACTTAACTTCAGCTTTGATGCTACAACGCTGGCACTGAATAAGTATTATATTCCCCAAATTAGAATATCTTAAATCATTTTTGACCTATTTTAATTAAAGTTCCTGTGGCGAGCTGCTTGTGTTTGGACAACATTGAAGATTTGACAACTGTGGCTTCTTTTGTTAATTAAAAAAGTATGATTTTGCATGGTATTGTAGCAGCGCTAGTACAAAGGATTTTCAATTGACAGCATTCAGGGCAACTCGACATTGTAGAAAGTGTTCAATACGACTACAGGCACCTGATCGTCTCCATCTTATCAAGTCTTCTTCTTCAATATTTGAAAAGAAATCACTTTTATTTCCACACTTTATTTAAAACAACAGGATGAGGATCAAAACATTTGATTTAAGAAAACACTCGAGACAAGTAGATTTTCTTTGACTGGAAAAAGGTCCATAAGACTTTAAAGCTGCATGAGCTGAGAACCCCTGACACGTGTGTTAGCTAACTATTGCCATCCTGCAGACATGTGGCGACTTTAGCATTTATTTAGTCGTGTGTCCGACACTCACGCTGTGTTTTAGTCTCTTTTAGAAGCTCCACTGTTTTTACCCTGCTGGCCACACGACCCAAACTTTCCGCTAAACAATGAGCTAAAAGAGGCTAAACAGCTCAGTTATTTGGTCCATTATTAACAGGGCAATTAGCTTTAAGAAGCAGTGATGCTGCTGTTTGAAAGCTGTAGCTGAGGCAGCACACGTGGTCTGTGATCTGGCAGCAGGAAGGTGAGGTCAGGGTGTGATGGCGCAGTGTGCAGACCGGCTACTCTGCATCCTGTGACCTGGTGTCTGCGTCTGCAGTGGCTGGCAGAGATCGCTAAGCCCTGTCTGTCTCTGGGTTAGAGCAAGCTGAGCTGGCATACGGGTAATCGCCTCTAAGCAGCTGCCTGACGCCTAATACCAAACAACAAATATCCGCGTCCGTGTGAGGGAGCAGTGGGGCACGTGTGGGCGATTTATTTAATTTCACCTTCTACACATTGGTTGTTAGGTACATTTTCACTTGGAAAGAATATGTACAGAATATAAAAATATATATGGTTAGGTTCTATTAGAACCAGTATGTTGTTTAAAAAGTGCTCATGGAGGGTTTCTACTGGCTGGTTTCAGCATGTTTGGTCTCAATGTAGTTAAACCTGAGTAGAACAAAACAAGAAATGCAGTAATATAACACCTTACTTTGGGAAGTAAACACATTTGACCCTTTATTCATTTTAAAAACACGTCAAATTGCTAAATGCACCAGTGTTGTCTCCAATGTTTGAATTAAACTAGAACTGAATAGATTCAGGATTGCTAGGAATCGTAAGTGTGTG
>JAVQJD010096407.1:0-48260 GCA_036023655.1 Nannoperca australis | reverse complement strand
CCCCCCCCCCCCCCCCCCCCCCCCCCCCCCCGCCCCCCCCCCCCCCCCCCCCCCCCCCCCCCCCCCCCCCCCCCCCCCCCCCCCCCCCCCCCCCCCCCCCCCCCCCCCGAGAAGGGGCTGGAGGCAGAGGGGCAGAATAAGAGCAAAATAAAAACAACTGAGGCAGCTGTCGTGAAACATGCATTTGATTTACTCTGCAACTGTCAACTGTAATACCATTAAGCAAATTATACACAATATGGGGTGATATACTGTGTTGTATTGGAACTGCAACGCCTTGGTGTGAGTGCCAAAAATCTGTTTCACCAGTTTGCCAAGGTAGCCTGTGGCATCACCTGGAGTGCTAATTTAACATAGCTTCATTCTTTGCACTTCGGAGTGTTTTTTGAGACAGAGGAATGCTTTGACAATTTAGGAAATGCACTAATTTGCTTTCTTGCAGAGAGACAGATGAGAAGTTCCATACAGTCTGACCATTAAATATAAAGCCACAGCCAGCAGCGAATTAGCATAGTTTAGCATAGTTTGCACAAGTGTGAAAAGTGACAAGTTGTGGTTTTAAGGGAATATGTGCTGGACAATTTTTTGCTGGGTGAATTTTGGGGTGTGTTTCTACACACAGTGAGCTTTAGAGGTGCTGGAATGCAGATCCCCCACCCCCTTACCTTTGGACAGAGCCAGGCTAGCTGTCCCCCCCTGTTTACAGCATGCTAAACCAAGTTAAATGTCTTTTGGCTGTTAGCTTCATATCCAACAGACCTCAGTAGAAGTAGATGCAACACATACATTTTCCTCAGATAGAAAACCAATATTGCTTATTGATGGCTGATGATAGCTTGCTAGATTACATATCTGAAAAGCAAAATATGGTGAAGTGGTACATATTGAGATCCAGTAGAAAGGCGACCATTAAAAAGCTACATTCACAAAAACAACAACAACAACAATTGTTTCACAAACAGGGAACTACTTTAATACATCTGAATGCACAGAAAATTATAATTCTCCCTGGAAACAACCCTCAAGATCCTCAATATCCGGCCCTCTTCTCCCTCTCCCCTTTATGAAGCAATATTCAAATTAAAACACTAACAAGCAAACATTCAGGGCTTGTCCTCCTCGTCTCACCGTTCCTTGCAGGCAACACAATTGAGCTGTGAGTGCTTCAGCTACCCTATCCTTCCTTTGCCACTTCAACTGCTGGCTTCAGAAACAACAATTATATTAAGTGATTTATCACCTCCTTCAGCCAGAGATCAGAGCAGACTCTGTACCGGGAAGACCCTCTCTGATGGTCGCAGCAGACATGTTACATTTGCTTTGCGGTTATGCAGAATATTGCTGGACGGATGTTTGTTGGTAGCAACGCTCATGTGTGTGTTTCCTTTATACTGGAGTCCGTTCTTTGGGTTTTCCAAGTTTTGGATGCAGGAATTCTCTGCCTCTCAACCCTCTCTGGCACCTCCCCTATCCCCTGTGTCACTGTGTGCTGACAGCTGAGCAATGGCCTTTCCCGGGCGTAGCGATAATTGAAAAGCGTGATGGCTGGCTGCTGGTATAGCGACCATCTGTGAGTCTGAGTGGTTTGGTGAGTGCTGTGTTCGTGGGCGGGGAGGTCGAGGGTTATGTGAGAGCCAGACAGCCTCCCGTGGGGAGCTGTTAACACCTCATAGATGCCAAAAGGCCCCGAGATGGCCCTTTGCAGAGCCAAGGCTCCTAATGAGAAAAATGGTGATTATCCCTCTGTGAGGCAAACATAAACACATGCTGTTATGAATCCTGACAACAGTGATAAGAAGGCAAAGATCCAGCAGAAATATGGTTAAAGTATCAGTATTTCAAATGTTTCATAAGATGTTCTGTACAAACACAGGTTGTCCCCAGAAACTTGCCAAATCATTGCTGTTATATTCTACCAGGGAATTTGTCTGCAGTAAAACAAAACAACTGTAGATGGAAGATTTATTACCCCAAAAAATCAATTAATGCTGAAATGATTACTCAATTATTCAGTTGATCCATGGGATATTAATTAAATCCAGATTGCATAATCATTTGTTTTAGTCATTTAGCAAAACAGCTTTAAAATGCAAAAAGCTGGTTACTTTTCTTTGGGTTCTATCATTACGTTTAAAAAAGAATCTGAATAAATAAACAATTTCATTGTTACAAACCAATTTGGGGTCTGTTAACTTAAATGTCTTAATATTTCTTACATTACATTCACTCCACACTGTCATTGATGATAAAGATAGACTGGATAATAAAAAATAATAATTCAAATTATGCACATTTTTCATGCATTTTGGTAAAAATCTCTGGGTTTGAATACAGCTACATTCGTAATGATGACACTTGAACAAACATGCCATCTGAAAACCAATATGTTTCCTCACGTACGCTCTCCTGGGTCTCCTGGGTCTGTGTGAAGTGCTCTGAAAACTACATAAAAAATGCCGGCAGTGAGAAGAAGCACTGAGTGATACATTAGCCAATACATTTCTAATATAAATGTTCCTGAATGCATTTCAGTCAACCATTGCAGACAGATTACCAGATATTGCATTCCCGTCTAAGAATGAAATGAAGAGATAATTATGCAGCCGGCGGGTAATGGAGAGGTGGAGCCGTGATGGATTTGATTAAAGTCGTCAGTAAAAACACACGCTAATGACCATGTTGATTAGTTAGACTGCTTTAATGCTGCTGCTGTTGCTGCCATTAATTTACAGCTTAAACAAAACTATCCCGTTGGTCAGTGATGTGTTTGCAGTTTGTTTGCCTCATGGAGACACTCTATCGTTTTTTCTTTTTTAAAACTCTCCAGTCATTTACATTAAGTTTTAAAGTGGGTTCTTAATATGCTTTCCTTGTTTTGTGTTGTTATTGGAAAATAGGAATATTTCAACAAAACCTATTTATTTGTCTATATCGAATATGTTAAATGCATAGAAATGTTTCTAATTTCAATTATTGCTTAAAAAAAAAAAAAACCCACGTCATATCTTCTATTGATGTATGACTAATCTTCCTTCCCTCTTGGTTTTCCACATCCCACCAACTTTTGCTTTCTGATCTCACCCTCTGTACAATCACAAAGCCCCCACCACTGCAGAATCGTATTCATTAACAAGCTGCTTTAATTGATTGATATCTGTACAACAGATAATCCACTGTGCTCCTCCCCCTCCTCTCCCCCCACATCCCTCCCCTCCTCCAGAGGACCCAAAATTAAAAAGAGCACGCTGCTGCTTCCCTGCATGCATGCATACATTTGCACACCCACCCACACACACACATGCATGCATGCACCAAGCGGCCTCCCCTCCGCTGCTGCTCCATTAGGCCTGAATTGTAGCTGTGATGTGTGGGACCCAAGGGAGGTGTTATTGTCAGACCTGATTTACTAACCACCATCTGACACGGGGCTGGGGGACTTGTGTGTGTTTTGTGTGTGTGTGTGTGTGTGTGTGTGCGCGTGTTTGAGAGACAACAGGCGTTCTGCCAGGCTTAGAGTCCTTTACAAAAAGAACAGTCAAAAGCAACAGTTTTACAGTAGCTGCAAAGCAATAGCAAACCTTAACAGTCATTGGGATATAAATGTACAGTATATTTCACGATTTACACCTCTGTAGTTTATATTTTATAATTGTTATTCTGCCAGTTCTGAATTGTGATGGAGATTGAGATTTAGAAGCTGAACCCCCCCCCCCCATCATTACTGTACTCAATTAAGTGTTAAAAATACACTCCTGTTACACCCAAAGAAAACATACTTATACAGTACAGTACAATAATGCTTTTAGGTATTTAATGTTTTTAAAAACAATCTCCACTCAAAATATACCTCTACTATTGTACATTTAAGTAGAGATCTTATCTTTGCTAAGTTATGAGTTGATATGGTTAAAGAATGACGATTGAATTATCCACATCCTCTGAAAGCATTTAGAGATTAAATATTTTTAATAAAACTGTCTATTTCTGAAATTGCATAGTAGATTTTATTACTAATCCAATCATAATCTTTTATCAGTGAGCACCAATCAAAATCTTCTTTTCGTCAGAGGCGTTGCTAATGTCATCTGAAAGAGGAGTAATACTGGGGAAAGAAGCATTAGTGGGGTTATTTCTCTTTATGTATCATAAAATACGAAAGGATGTGAGGATCAAAATTATAAGATATCTAATAAGATTTTGAATTTGAGTTGCAGTGTACAATAAGTAATCAAGTACACATTATTTCATTATCCTATGTTCTCATTTGTGTGTATATTAAAGACATACATGAAGAAAAATCAACATACCTCCAAAGAGAAGAGATGCAGCGACAAAACAAAAGACCTCGTGTAAGCTGCCAACAACAGTGGACCAGGAATCTCATATTAAAATATGAACAGAAGAAGGTAAACGTAATTTGAGGTAAGTAAGGTCAGTGTAAATATCACAACTTCATAAATAAGTTTGCTATTAAAATATATTCATCTGAGATTCAAACTGAGATTTTGTCATTGTAAACAGATAACACCTTAGAAGATCAGATGTCCATGGAATTAATTAAATCCTGGAAATAGAATCCTACCTCTCTATCCCAGCCTTTTGATATTTAGAACAATATCTATAAACTGCTGTGCTCCTCAGAGAAATCCTGACAGGAAGCATTTGGCTCAAATGGCTTTTAATTTAAAACAACAATAATCAGATCCACACCCAGGCAATTTTTATTCACAGCACTTTTTAATTATTTATTTATTTATTTTATTTCATGTCTTTCTTAGAGATGTTTTCTTTTCCTGCACATGCCATTGTATTAGATACAAGACAACTGATAACGTTGTATCTTGTGTCTCTCAGCAGCGTCATCTTCAGCAGCTTTACACTCCATCAACAGAAAGGAGGGTTAATGCAGCCAGCCTTTGTCTGCAAAAGAACAAGTTTCAAATAACTGTCAAACCTCAGCTTCTATTTACCTCTATTTTATTTTTTCTCACGTCATTTTCCCACCATTTACTTAATTGTTGTGAAGCTGCCTACTACGTCTGTATTGTTGACACTAACGCCTCACTGAAAACTCATTTTCTCACCTCGGGCCAACCCATCTGACAAATTGCATACCTAACTTAATCTAATTCTTTACTCGGAAAATGGTGGATTTCCAACTCAATCTGAAAGAGTGGGTTGGGATTATCCCAGTTATTTGTTCGGAGGAGTTCATCCAGTGGGTCACCAAAATCTCACACCTGCTGTGTGACAGAGCTATTAAAGGTGATGGAAAGTGTGAGAAATAAATTGTCCACTGTGAAGCATTTGTAAAACTTCCATTGGTCAACAAATTCAAAGTACCTTTAGCACAGGCGGCCTGTTGCTAGACTCGGTAGAACGCTGGCAAAGTACTTCCTGTTTGCTCTGCGTCAAATTAGCCCGTCTAGCCCCAAATACAAACAGCCTAGTAAACTGACGGGTATCTAGGAGATTAAGATGGCCTTTCACACTTCACTCTCACCGCCTTTCTGTCTTTGTCAAACACTCTTTGGGTCAAGTTACACACCTGTCGCTTTTGAGATGCAACAGTGATACCTGCCACTCAGCTGGAAGGATTCAGCTGAATATCCTGTGTGGTGTTCCTTTTCTTGTTCTTGGAACCCGAGGAGCCGAGCGCGGCAGCCATTAACGGTGAAGGAAGTCAGAGTTTGCGCTCCAAAACAAAAGCTTTGAGGACAGCTGGCTATCACCTTCATGCGTGTCATACTTACAGATCTGCACAAGCACACACACACACACACACACACACACACACACAAAAAGCTGCACAATCAATCAACAATAAGCCTGCAACAGTAGTTTCACAATTTCACAGTCTGATTTTGCATGAATGAAGTGTAGCATAATGAATTTGACAGGGTGACTACAGTGTTGCTATTTTAAATGGTAGAAAAAGTAACCAGATGCTTTATGTAAGCAGCAATACAACAAAAATACTCAAATTTCTACTCAACTAAAAGTACACAAGTACTATCAGCAAATGCACTTAAAATAAAGTCTTAGAAGTAAAACTTCTAAAACTAAAAACTGCCCCTTCAGAGTTAGATTATAATAGCTGATATATTGATATGTAAGCAGCATATTAATGTTCATTTGAACTACTTCTGCATATTCTGCTTCACAGTTTATGCCAATGTATCTCTAGTTTTATGTTGGTTTTCTATGTAAATTGTATTTCCCCCAGAAGTGCCGAAAAGGCAATGCATATACTAGCACAAGTTATTTACTTGAAGTGGAGTGCATGTACTTCAAAAGTGCACTTATGTACAGTACTTTCCACTTCTGGTTGTCCAAAATAAACAAATTGCATCTACATATTTAGGATGATTCTGTTGAAATTGTCTCACAAATAGACTTCGGTTAACATTTAAGTGGCTTTAGAAACAATCCACACATTACAGACAGAATAAATAAATGTTAAAGAAAGCAGATGGTTTAAAATGTGGCAAAAGGTGTAAGGGACAGCTGAAAAAGTTCACGTAGTCACTTCCAACCATGCAGGGGTATTCAAGCCATTAAAGAAGCAAATACATAAACAAGCAATTGCACACACATACACACTCACTTGTACGCACCCACCTACACATATACTGTTTAATCTTCTTAATTGAACCTGACTTTGAATAACTAAACAAATGAGGAAATTCACAAGGGGCACTTGATCCTTTCTCGGCTAATGGATTGGAGATTCCTTTCCCATAGGGGCATTTGGGCAAACAAGACCCAGTAATCTCTGAATTGATGAGTTGACTCTCTGTCTGCATCACATTTCTTCACTAAAGAGCTGTTGAACCTCTGATACAGTGTTGGTAGTTAGCCAGACAATCAATTTGCAGACACAGGCAGAACGGTGGGCTTGCTCTGGTTTCACTATCAGTGCTGTGATATGCTGTAGATATGGAAGATAAATGGGATAGATGCTGCATGTAAGATATAAGATAAGGCCTGGTTTGTTGGCTCGTGTTTCTTGGCTTTCACAAGACATTTCCACATTGTACAAAACACTGTACACAATTATTTTTGGAGCCCACCCATTACTCATCTTGTCTCACAAGATGCACAATCGTGTAGTCCAACCAAAAAGGATAGAACTCCATCTTGATTTTGGTGACAAATTTATTAAAGTCCTGTCATTTAATAAGGAATCATTATCATCATCATCATCATCATCATTACCAGAAGGAATAAATAAGACATAAAGCATTTTCCACATAAACAAACATATACATCAGACCCCGGGTGCTAACAGCAGTTCTTCCTTGGGGCTGTTTTCGGTAGAACAAAACGAACGAGATACATCTGAGAACACACAAATGCATAGAAGTAATTGGACCCCTAGGTACCATTTAAGACAACATCTACATTTTTTCCTATATCCCTGTTTAAGAATGTACAAAGTCCTCATATCTGGGTTCTTATTCGTGTCCAAGAAGGGGTTAGTATAAAAATAAAGCCTCCACAATGATAAACCATTATATATATACTGTATATATATATAGAGAGAGAGAGAGAGAAAGAGAGAAAGAGAGAGGGAGAGAGAGATTTGGCAACAACCAGACATTTAAAGACTCTGAACGTTAAACTGAATTCTGCACCTGAACGCAGTGTATAAAACAAAGAGCACTGGTAGGAGATGAGAATAAAGAGGGGAAGTTGGTGAAAATCCAAATCGCTGATGTCAAAACTTTCGGAGTCTCGGCCTGTGGTCTCTTCAGTGTTCTGAAAAAGCTTATAGTGGTATCTGAAAACAGAACATTTTGGACATGTTTCTTGCTTTACATACGGTTTTCCTACTGAAGGACAACTGTTAGGACAAGTGCTTTAAATGAAGGACATTTTCCTCCTTCCTTTAATCCAGATCACAGCTATTGAATGGACCTGTTTATCAGATACTGGTGAGATCCAAGGTCCTTAACACAATCACTGTCCTGTGTGACTACTTTCCAATTCCTAAAACCCAACAGAAGACACAGAAAAACAAATGAAAAAGTCAGATTTTTGACCAATCAAAACTGCCCATGGTCCACTTCGTCTAACCAGGAGGCAGGACTGGCAGGAAAGTCTGGGTATCCTCCACTGCTGCCAGTGGAGAGGTCCGAGCTGGGGCCATTGGCAGCCCCCATGGAGACCCTCACTGCAGGGTTGATCCCGGGCCCGCTGCCCTGGGTCATGATAGAAAGGCCAGAGTCGGGGTAAACCAAGCTGGAGATGAGAGGCTGGTGTCTGGGTAGCGCCTGAAGCGACCCCGGTGACTGAGGAAGGCCGTACGGGCTGTTGGAGCGGATGTCGTGGAACTGGTCTTGAGAAGGGAGGACGCCGTGCTCCAGGGGGAAGGAGCTGTGGTTGTTGCCCCCTTGGCGACCACCCATGGCTGGGGAGGAATCACTCAGGCTACTGTAGATGCCGTTAGTGAGGCCGAGCTCTGACATGGGTGGTTCGTCTGTGGGACAAGGACAAGAAGATGTTATTCTGCTGAAATTAAAATGTATTTTATTTGTATCTGTACCGTCTTTCGTCTTCTAAATAAACTGTGTGAACTTATTGTTCCGTTAGCAATTGAGCTAACATGCTTGCCTCACTAGCTTGGATAGCTTTTTGCCCTCTTCGGTAACTATTTTATTAAATTAAATAATGTACAAACCCGGGAAGAAAATACCAGGGTGGGGTGAACGATACATTACAGGGAAAGAATATACGTATTCTGGTAGCTATTGTGACTGCATAGTGCTAGCATTTTCCCAGCCGACTAGTGTGTTAGCAGTTTGCTTGGAAGCTACAGTAGTTCGTCAGCTACACATCAATGAACTAACCTTACGAGTAGTCACTATGTCACCAAGCTTCTAGAAACACATATTTTATGCAGATGTACGGATCGATTTTGCTGTGCCACTTCCTGGTGTGACTGGAATATCATCACCACAACAAGCTCAATGAATAATAAACTCAAAGGATAAGCAGGTAGGCTATAGATAACGGACGGATGGAAAATAAGAAATGACAGGAGCCCAGAACGTTTTAGAGATTATCTGTTAGAGATTATTAAACATTTTAGCTAATTATTAATTAATTATCTGGAATAATGCTTAACATGTTTTTACAATTGAAAGTAAACCCTTATTTAAACGTATTAAACTTCCTGTTAGCACATAACATCTCTGAATCAGGAATTTAGGGGCTTATTCTGTAACACTATTTTAACTGCCCCATTTAGCATTTGTAAGCAGTATATAAACATTTAACAAATGGTTTATAACACACTATAATCTAGTTGTAACCAGATACATGATCTTTTTGTAAACGATTATTAATATTTTATAGCCTTTGATCACATTCTTAAAAATGGTCCTGGGGATGAAACACCTAAATGAAATATAGTCCTTATTTGTCATTTGTTCTATCTATGTTTTACTTACTGACAAGGCAGTCATTTTGGCATATCACAGCAGGAACAGCACAGGTGTAAATAATAAAATGAATGATGGCTGAATTCCATTTAGCTGCTTCAGTTTCTGGGTCCTGGCTCACTGTCTGTCATGGCTTACTGGCTAACTTGAATAGAACAGAGCCTCCATTCATGCCAACTCTATCCATTTTGTGCGCTTGACTCTACCTGTAAAGGACACCTCTGCGTCACTGTCCATGCCCTCCTCCTGGATGCTGTCTTTGTCGGATTTGGAGCTTCCTCGCGACCTCTTCATGTTGCGAAAGTACTGCCCCCACCTCTGCCGACCAGCGTCTTTCTTCAGCCTTTTCTCTTTAGCTCGCCTGTTCTGAAACCAAACCTGGAGGATAAAAGGAAACACATTTGAGCAGTTAGGACAATGTCTGAAATCTCCACGAGAATATAAAAGAAACAAAAAACGTACTTTTGGTATGTTCAAAAAACATAACCTTAACCTGTACTTCATTTTGTAAAATTATGATTAATACACATTTGACACAGTTGAAACATAATTTAATTAGGATGTATTTCCCTAATTTACATAATCCTCTCAGCCTTGAGGATCCTAACTATACAAAAAGCCCACAATGTTTTAATTAGTTTAAATATGTTGTCATAATGCCTCTAATACACAAGTCAAAGTCCTCTACATCAAAAGCCCTCTGCTCCTTCCTTAATTCACATACTATGCTTTAAAGCATTGGAACATAATTAATGTTCAAGGACTGTCTGGGCACGGCTTCACGCCTTTGTGAGTCCAAGTAGGAGACCAAAATAGTGACACTGACCACTAATCCTGGGAACCAGATTTATCACGCATTTAATTAACTTCACGACAGCTACAAGTTGTCCTCACCCCTGGGTGCAGACAGGTTAGCGTGCCACTGATCCAAATTATTCCAAATGTTGTACATCCACTTTTGATCTGATCTATACATTTGAACTCGCACTTTAGAAAACACGCACACAATAATAGTCATGAACTTAAACTGCCGATAACCTCGCTGTTTGCAAAATATCTATGAAATCTGACACAAAATGAATAAATGCCCTGATTTCTTATTAATTTTCATCTTACACACAAAATGAATTCATTTCAGTCACAAGCACAAATTGTGCTTTTACATTCCCCTTAATGATATTCCGCCCCGAGTGAACCCTCTTCACCCCTTCCCTTTCACTGAATAATGAGGAGCATTTTAGTGGCTTCCGTCGCTACTTTTGTCCTTGCAAATAAAACAATATATATGACCACCACCTAGCAACCAGCGCGAGGCTCCTCAGCAGCAGACAATATGTGGGGGGCCCTCTTAGCATTGTTAACGAGCTTGCACTTAAACCATGCTGACTTTCATGTGGACTTCATTTTACTCCATCTAGCAATAAATTCCCCCTCACACACACACACGCACGCACTTATTCGTACAGTAGGCTTGTGCCAGTTTGGCCACAATTGTCCCTTGATAATGTAATCAGGACACTAATGGAATAGCCCTTAATGGATAATAATATACTTTACCTGCACAACCCGCATATCCAGGCCCGTCTCCGATGATAACTGCTCCCGGACGTGGCGGGCAGGTTTCGGAGAGTTATTGTAAGCGTTCTTCAGCGTTTCCAGCTGCTTAGCAGTGATGGTCGTTCGTGGCCTTTTCGCAGTCGAGTCTGCTTCTGAAAAATGAATGGACAACACACGATGTAAGCCAATGCTGGACAGTTATTCCGCTGATGTGGTGGACCTCAAAGTAATCACTTTGTTTTAAGGTTTCAACCCAGAGGTCTCAAGAAAAATATCTAAATTAACAAGAAATATATTTTTCCTTTGGCTGCTTTTATACGTCTATGTACAGCGTTTCCATTCACTGCTGTCTTTAACAGTATAATACAAAAACTATTCATGATAATAAAAATATTACTATCAACAAGACAGAGCTTCCCATAGTTAGTCCCTGGGACAAATTCTTTATGTGCACGCATGTTCGGTTCAGGAACATTAAAATCTGTAACAGAAACACACATTCACAGGAACCGATGAAACATAAAACAGCTTGTATAATAAACAACTTTCTAATTTAACTTAAATGGATAAATTCTCCTCCGCCTATAAAACAAAACCTGGCATCCTGTGCATAATTGCATCATGTCTGCACATCTGTTGGCCAGCACAGCAAAATACAAAACCATCATCCAAATGGATGCCGTCCAAGTAATTGCGCCCTCTCATTAGTAAAATAAACGTGTGTGTTTTTGGAGAAAACTTGCGTTAACTCGCTGCATAAATCCACACTTGGTGTCGGACCGTAAATTCAAACAAACAGATGGGGAGATAAAACTTGACCATGCCCAGTCTGCCCTATCTGGAACAGAGCATGCTGGGATTTTCTGTAAAGTTATTGTGGCGTCGGCTGACATAAACAGAGTATCTAATGAAAATGTTCTTGGGCATATAAACAGTGTTGGAAGAAAATCTGAAATGCTTTATTCTGAAAACATGTTGAAGTATATTTAACTACTAAAAATCAAGTGTTTCAAAGCAATACACGTGCTTCAGTTGGTAAATTGTGTATCACACAAATCATAGTCTAGTCATGTGGATGATATTACCACTGTAGGTAGGTAGGTCTGTAAATGATATATTTTGGGGTTAAAACGTTTCTGATGATATGACTTAATTGAACTTGTTAAAATATTTGTGTAATGCCCCAATTAGAAAATCATCTCCAATATACTTTCCATACACTTTCGTACGAAAATAGGCCTATGCTTTGAACAATTATTAAAGAGTTATTTTTGTGCAAACAAATGAAATATTTTACAAACCAGAAGCATGAGTATTATTGATGGATGCAATTTTAATGATTTATGACTTGTTTGTTTTTCTAGTTAATAGAATTGTATTATAACTTATCTGTCTTTTATATAATGCTAATTTAATTACTATTTTGGAGTCACATGTGAAGATTCACACTCTACAACATGCATTTTACTCAATTCCGTTTTTCATTTAAAAACATTTAGATATTTAAATAATTGTTGCAGGACCTATAACATGACTAAACATAATAATAGTTTTTTTTTTTTTTAAGTTTAAATAACGACAGAAATATAGAGATTATTTAACACGTGCATCTGCATGATCTTCCATCTTCTCTCTCTGTCTTTCACCCACAGGCCTGCACCAATACACCCCCCCCCCCCTTTCTAGGCACACACGATCTCCAGCACAGTAACAAGAGTTATTGAAAGCTGATTCCTTCCAGCGCAGAGTGCAAGTGTAAGCCTCCGGGCCTGCACTCTATGCAGTTTGCCATCGATTGGGTTGCATTCAACGACGCAATTAGCACAGGTGGGTCAAAGTTTATGGGTGACCTCATTGTCACGTCAAACGCACAGCTCAAAGCGGGCACTTAAAAAACAAATCGGCAGACAACGCGTCATATAACCTACAGAAAACGACGCAACCGTGTGTAAAACGGTGCGTCGTGTTGCAATTACCAAGCCAGCAACACAGATGTGGAGTCGGTCACTTTGATTGCGCCTCACCTCTCTGCTTGGCCGTCTCGTAGTCGCCCTTGCAAACCAGCCTGCTGTCCTCCATCAGATAGTACTCGTCACCTGTGGCCAGCTGCCTCTTGCACACGATGCAGGCAAAACAGTGCAGGTGATAGACGAAGTCCTGCGCTCTCCTCACCACCTGCGTGGGCGGTATCCCCTGCTGACAGGCCGCGCATTTGGTCCCGAATCTCCTTTTGGGAAATTAGACGGTTCAATTCAATTCAATTTTGTTCTCTTTTAATCATTATAATTTCAAGCAACAGATATGTTTTTTTCTTTTTCATAAAATAAAAAAATATATATTTGAAAGCTACTCACTTGAAGAAATCCTCTTTGCAGTACACGCTGTCGCCCCTGCTGAAGCACTTCTCCGCCAGCTGTGCCTGGCAGTCGCTGCATTTCAGGCACTTGCTGTGCCAGTGGCGATCCAGCACTTTGAGGATGAAGCGGTCCACGATGTGTTGATTGCAGCCTGCGCACACTGGGATTTCTGCAGGAGACATGATGCAATCGCCGCAACGTTTTAGTCCATTCAGTGTATATTAGACATGTTAAATGGCATGGGGAAAAACTGCCACAGAAACGCAGAATGACAGCTGAGTCTGTTTATTGTGCTTAATATGTGTCGTATACTTCAAAGAAACGAGCTGTTCTTTAACACACTTTTCATGTTTTTCTCAAGGAGACATCACACTTTATAGTTAAAATAGAAGTTTTTTTTTTTGTATTTTAAAGTTGACGGTTTATGGTTTATGATTTTATGAAAATCTATCAAATTAAAAGAAAAACGACACACAATTTTCAATCAAATGATAGTGAATAAAATAAAATAATGTAGCACTAAGACTTCTTCTACCTTCACTACATCATCATCATCCTCATCACTCTTGTTGTTTCGTATATCCCGGAGTCAACTCACAATATGAATGCCACAATAATACACAATTATTTCCAATTAAATGTATTTGCCCTAGTAAAACCATGCACATGCTACACCACCGTTATCCTCATTGCATATATCAAAAAATCTTCGTTTCAAAAGGAGCCCGTTGGCAAAGGAAACGAAGCACATACATTGTTAACCTTGTACAGCAGCAGGCCGTCGCTAAATGCCACTGTACCAGCTAAATATAATTGTATTGCACAGTACAAACACACAAACAAACAAACAAAAAATAAAGATATTGGTAAAGAAATCATTCATCATTAAATGTATAAAAAAAGCACGATTAAATATTATATATATATATATATATATATATATATACATATATAATAGGTTTCCCATGAGTCCATCTGATGGTTTATAACAGCGACTGTCCACATGATGCAGTCGCCTGACATCACTCACACTTGTTTGCTCAGATTACCTGCAGATGACTTACATTCGGCCTCAGAAAAAAACCCATTAAGCTACTGTCCAATCCCAATCACCACATGCCTGAAATATATATTACAGTAAATAAAATGTATGATTTAATTTTACATTTGGCGTGGAAATCAGGCTTTCTTGTGCTCGAAATCAGACTCGGAGAGGGGCTTGTATATTTAGGCTTATATATCTCACTGTCGAATGTGTCATTAAATAACTCACAACTCAAAAGTGCTAAATTAGAGATGGACATGGATACTATTCAAACATTCCACATATAAATGGCCATTCGCAAACTTATCGTGCTTATGTTTTGTTATTCTGAAAAAAAAGACCACATGGAAACCGATGGGGGCCATTCTGAGCATAAATCTAATTATGCAGACCGAAGTTTTTATTATTTAAAAAAAATATATATATATTAGTGACATTTGAAACCCTAAATTAGGTGTAAACTACGGTATAATTTGGGTGGTTAATCGCTCATTAATCGAATAGTGGTTGGCTGGTTGTTACTTTGTCACGTGTTTGTCTTTAACAAGCAGCAGCCACACACGCAAGGTCAATTTCAGACAGATCCACAGGACGTAACATCACAAAATCCCCATCCGAAGCATCTTAACAAAGCAACAACAACGAGGGATTACTACAGCCGCTTTTTGAAACATTTAAATATAAAACAGAAACAAAACAACTAAAGTAAAAAATGAGAACAGCTATAAAATGTCGCGTAAAACACCGTCGGGCCTCTTTATTACGAATTAAAAGAGGCTTTATATTCCATCCGTGTAAGGAATCGCATCCTTATTGTTCTGTTGTGGACAATTCGTGAAACATTAATGAACCATTTCTTCTGGCATCACCGGCGAAGCCCCGCGCAAGTGTGTGTGGGAGGCACGTCCAGAACAGGTGTATCCAGGTCATCATTAATTCAACGGGCTCTGTCAAACTAGAAAACAGCGGCCTAAAGTCTCACGGTGCAAACCAATAAGGTGTCCAAGCAATTTGCTCACCTCGCAGGACCCACTCGGAATGTTAAGAATAATAGATGCGTGCAAAGCCCAAACGAAATCTCTTAAGTAAATTCACAATGGAGGAGGTAAGGAGGTAACGCCCTCCTCATAAGTGTTCAAAATGGACGGCGCATTGATAAATAAAAGATAATTGGAAAAAAAAACACCTTTTTATATATACTCTACGCCTTACATGGGGGTTGGAATTGTATCCTTCAACAAGTAAACCCTTCTGAATCTTTTAAACAAGGGTTTGTGTTGGAGTCAAACGTGCGTAAAACCACTTTCCAAAGTAAAACAACGAGGCAAGTACACACAACAGTGCGCTAAACATTGGAAAAATTGATAATATCGAACATTTGAACGACCGTACGGATAATTCAAAGGTTAAAGGCTGATGCGTAAAAGTTGCGTTCGCGAGATCTGGATCAACGAAAAGACAGAACACATGTCCTCCGCCTCAACAACCACTGCACAGCTGTAGCTTCCATCATCCACACTCCACGTTATGAGGGCGCACACGCTTATTGAACATCATCAACAGACTGCAATCAGCCCCACAGCCACGCTTACGGGCCTATTAAAAAACGCTAAAGTCCAATGTGTATGATCACGTGCCACACACACACACAAATGTGTAATATAAACAGTGCAAAAACGAATAAATTGGTAATATTGTGGCTTGCGGTTACCTTTCCGTAGCTCCTCACTGTGCGACAGCAAAGCAAGGAGCATCTCTGTGTTATTTGGTGTCTCTTTTGGAGAGCTGCGCTCACCACGTCCATCCATTGCTCATGATTCACGCTTACATTAATGCAACTCTGTTTGCTGTCTTCTTTTGCGATCTATCCTCACACACGCACGCACGCACGCACACACTCACACACACACACACACACAGCAGGTGTCGTCAAAAATGGGAACACAAGCGCGCGAGCGTGCGGCGGAGTTCGCTTTTAATGCTTCGCCGTGTTGGAGCCTGTGCAGGATTACGCTGCGCCGTTTCCCGGGCGACGGGGAGATAGATTAACATCGCCGAGCGAGTACCTTACCCGGAAGAAGAACACACAGGAGGTGAGAGGAAAAGCCAATAGAGTTTCAGTGTTGGGTGGGAACGTTACTCAGAGACGCCTCACACTACTGCAGCCTGTCACTCTTCACGTAACGTGACAAACTCTTCTCCTCTTTCACTTTATTACCAAACTGAAATCAAAATCCACTTTTCTCCAACTCTGAAAGACTTCATCCCATGATAGTTAATTTCTATCCCCACCATTACATTAAACGATATGATGGCAGTACATTTCGTTTTGGCCGACCTGCTCGTGAATCGTTACAGTTTTCAGGCATATCGGTCGCTTTTGATGGCAGTTTTAATATCGCTTTACCGAATTAGGGCCTAATATTCTCTCAACAGTTTTGAGTTAAAAACCCAACAAGGCGTGCGTTTAGACAGAACATTATTACATGAAATGTTAATGATCCTCTCGTGGAAACTGGAGTGATGCAATGAGCACTTGAGGACAACAACAACAACAACAACAAAACAAAAAAAACTGGACCTACAGCCTAATAAAAGAAATCCAGAGACTGGACACCATTGTGTTGTTGATTTATTATGTAAATCGACCATAGTGGTTTCGTCATGGCCATCCATTTTTAATTCAGATTCCAGCAGTGCCATGAGTAAAGGAAAGATTGAGCCCTGAGGGAAAACTGCAATCTTGTTTAGACTCTTGCCTTGGACTGCATTTTTAATCAATGCATTTTCCCCCCAGCAGAGCAGAGAACATTGTGTATTAGAAATGTTTAAAATAACACTGGCCCAGCATCTATTTTCCTTAAAAGATTAAATCATCGCTCTCTTTTACAAACAGGTGGAACTATTTTCACACTTGGAAGAAGGTCAAAAAAAAGATTTGGCCTACAGTTTGTTGCAATTATCATTATTATAATTATAGTTATTATTATTAATGGACAGCAATGCCTTCCAATGAATTTAACACACTTGCTTATGGTGTCCAATAAGCTTTGTGTATCCGATCAGACTTTAAATGAGTGATTTTTAAATATCTTACACACACACACACACACTCTCTCTCTCTCTCTGTCTCTCTCTATCACACACACGCGCGCACACACAATCTCCATCTCGTGTGTTGAGTGCTCAAAGACAAGTGTTTATTTAGGGGAGAGATTGGCTGTTCAATAACATGTTGATTGGGCCAACACCCCAATGAATTTTATTGACACTGATCTTTGGCACAAAAGAGCGCCTGGGGAAATCACGGGTAGTGCCGCGGCCGCTGATGAATCTGAAATCAATGTCCTATTTTCCTGTATTTCAGAAGTATATGAAAGACGGGGGGGGGGGGTTCATGGGCGCCCCTCTTACTTTTCAGTTCTGTAATAATTTTGATGTCGTATTGATCGCTCACTTTTGAGGGGGAGAGCCCGACGGTAATGTGACGACAAAAGCGACCGTCAGAGAGGAGAATAAATTCGCGTTTTTCGTTTGAGTTTTTATTAAATGAGTCAATTTGAATTTATAAGTTTGGTTTTAAAACACCTGGTTGGCCTTTGGAAACCTCGAGATGTTGTTTTCGGAGTTTTATTCTCCACAAACACAACATTTTTAAAAATAAAACTGTAAATGAAAATGTTGTGCTGGGTGACCACTGCCTCAGACACGATGACACAAAAGTCGTATTCCAAAAAGCAGGCCAAACCAACCGAACGTTTATTCTCCCATCTTTGGATGCCACTTAATATCGATCTGTTATCGGGAAGCTCTGAATCGCCATTACCGGCTCCTCCACCACCTCCACCGTCAACCTCAGGTGTCCCACCTGTCGGGGCAGGAACGTGACACCTGTTGGAGCAAATTTGCGTCCGTGGACCGGGGGAAGGGGGGCGGGACCAGCTCCGCGCCTGCTGGCAGGTCTGTCGCGTACAGACGCGGTGGAGGCATGCTGTCGCCGCAGTGGGTCCGGTGGTCTGGCCACGTCCGGCTCCCTGCCCGCCGCGCCACCCGCGCTCCCGTTACAACCGCAGGCGGCGGTGTGAAATGACAGCACGCGCATAACATCTGTTCGCGTGATTGTCCAACAATGAAGGCTCATTACAGATTCATAACGTCTGCCACACGCAACGCAAGTAGAAGCGCCTCTAAACAGTCTGTATACTCCAACACGGGGTCGGTGAATAATAGAACTGCAACTGTTGCACGTTTGTGTCACTTTTTAAGGCCCGTGTCCTGTTTCCTGTGTCTAAACCGCAAATGACCAAGCACACAATCATGTTTTAAAGTGTCCTTTTTTATAAAAGCGTGGTTGCTTTTCACAATAAAATAAAAGCAGTTTTACGAGGTTGATTTCACGCTTGTCGGATTTCTGTCAGCCAAACAAGACCCGTCTTCAGTCCCGCTGATTTGCCGCATTATCCTCCATTTCACGCCTAATTGTAACTCATTAACGGACCACCGGGATATCAATTAAAGCCCAGCGCCGCCCGCATCTCCCCCAAACCCACCGTACAATGAACACGCTCAGTGAAAGTAGTTAAACTGGCTTCTTACCTTGGCCCGAACTGTACCGGGAGAAGTTTCCGGTGTTTTGACAACTTGACCCCGGGTGTTCAAGCAGCATTTTGAAGACGTCCCGATGTTCCAAACGGAAGAAAGCAGCGCCGAAAGACGCACGCCTGTGATTAAAAAAAAAGAAGTATGGACGATAGAACAAAAAAAAAAAAAAAGACTAAACAAAAAGACAAAAACCCTAACAAACCCGCAACTTCCTGGAGATTTATCCTCTCGAGAGCGAGTCGAGCTCTGTTCGACGGCAGCTCGACTGCTGAAACGCGTTAAATAGGACGACTTTTCTCCCTCTCGTCAGCCACCGAGAACGGACACTTTGAATATTCATCAAGTTGCTCTTTGATTCCGTTTTTTTTTTTTTTTTTGACGCGCTGGAGACGAGCTGGAGACGAGGTGGCGGGTGGAAAAAGTGTCTGACCATCGGCAGAGTCAGCTGACCTGACTGTGAGCCCGGCGGTCGGCGCTGCCTCTGTCCAGGGTGCTGAAAGGAGAGTTTCTCTAAGCGGGCTGGAGGCGTGTGTGCCGCTCCTATATCACCCGCGGCTGTCTTTAAGCGCGCTCACGCACACACACACACACACACACACACACACACACGCACGCACGCGTACACACGCCCTCCCCTCTTCTCTCCTCGTCTGTGTTGTGGTGCACGTGTCTGTCTTTCAAGGCTCACAATGGGGCAATTGGGCCTTACTCGGGACATTGTTGTCATGCGTTTCCATCGCTGCGTCTCTCTTTTGTTTGCTTAAAAATAGACGGCATCGCATTACTGATACAAGTGGACCGAGCGTGCGTACCGTTATGTTAGCCCTACCTGGTGTTACGGTTGGGCTGTGCTGGAAAAAACGTGCACATCCTTACTATTGAGATTAATTTACAATTATTGACATATATAACGTTTAAAATGAAAATACATACGTTCAGTAGGCCCGAGAAACATAACCAGTGAATGATGGTTAAAAGGCGTAAGTTGAAGAAATAGCATGGATCTTAACATGCACAGAGTTTAATGCTAGTTCATTAACATCTTTCTTTCTAAAACAAAAAACTGTATGGTTTCCTGTAAAACTCCATTGCGCGCTTGCGCAGAGCTGGGCAGCTATTTGGCTGGGTGCCATGCCTCTTGCCTTTGACGCGATGCCAATTACCAGCAGAACTCGCAAAACTACTCTGACGTAGTCCTACAGCTTTGATTCAATTTTACTCGCCCAGCACGCCAGCCCACAAGTGGTGTAAGCCAATTAGACCTATGCTGTTCATTAGTCCACTCGGGGCAATTAGCCACTCAAACTTGGAAAGAAATCAACCATCTTTTTTCTTTTCTCTGTAATTCCACTCTCTTTTTTCCCCTCCCAGTAAATTTCACTACATTTACATGATTTAAAAAAACCAAAACAATCACCAGTGGTTGTTTGTTTTTATGGAATGGGAGGAAAGTGTTGGTGTTTTCATGGGCAGTAATCTCTGGTCAACGAGTCGGTGTGGATCTTTGTGCAGATTAAGGGAGAACCGTTCCAGCAAATCTGGAAGGAGCTGGAGACAGTAACCCAAAGCCAGTGCAGAAGCAAAGGAGCTTAGACCACGAGCACAATAACAGGACTGTTTTCCAGCTCCTTTCATCCACTGTGAGAAGAGTTTTTTTTGCTATTCGACTGTAACAAGGTGCAAGGTGAAGATGTGTATAATGACTTATGCATGTTTAAGATCTTTCAAAGTAGGATCTCAAATAATGCAAAAAATAATGTGTGAAGTAATCGTTAATTAATAATTTCCCTCAGATTTCTTATTTTGTTATACTATAACAACAAAACCATTCTGCCATTCGCCAAGATACTCCATGTTTTACACGAGATGCACGGAATAAAAAACACCATGCTGTTATTGCTTTTTTTTTGTAGCCACTTTCTGCTATAAGCAGTTTGTTTTCTGGTGTCCTCGCCTCCCTTGCATGTATATTATAATGAGCCAACCCTTAAAACATGCCACGGCTTTTATCTTGTTTTGTTTGTCCTCTAGAGCATCATCACAGAAAATTGGTAAAGTGTTAATACACCTGGGTCCCGCTTGAGAAAGCAGCTGCAATCAGCCTTTAACGGCCCTCCATAAAGACTCTGCCTTTTGCACCTATTAGAAGTTGATTTCTGACGTTGAATATGAGCAGGTTCAACAGGCTCACAAGTGCACTGTGGATTAGAGAAGCCTCAGCCCCTTATGGATGACTTCAAAAGAACAAACAACATGCTGCAGATGAAACCTCTGTTTTCCTTCAAGTGAGGGCACTTGCATGAACAGAGAGCAAAATAGTTTTATGAATACAAATCCTTATTCAGATCAGTTGTGCTTCATGCATAATAGAAAATGATCTCAGCTTATATTTGTATTTTTGCACTAAAAAGGATTTCAATCGGAGCAAAGACATACCCTTTCTCCCCTCGGTTTTTCTTGCAGGTGTAAACAAAAACGAGCTACCATTACCATTAAAGGCTTTAATTTAAAGACAAAAACACGAGAGTACGCTCCTACAGACTGCTGCCTATCTCTCAAGGTTAGATTTCTCAGATTTTGTCTGAATTCTTTTGACATCTGTAATCTGACTGTGCTGCCAGCGTCCTGGCTTTTATGCATCTGTTTTTGCATGCACATATTGGAGCACATGGTCTTGGTTTGTTTGTCCTTGTGTCATTTTACATACTTGTGCATGTCCACAAGGGCCTGTGCGTGCTGCGCTGTCCTGAATTGTGTACGTATATATGTATACGTGTCATGTCTGTGTGTGTAACTGCTTATGCACAGCTGAGTTGGGTGAGTGTTACCGCGGGGGGTCCGTGTGCACCCATACCGCCCCTCTGACACCAGGCTGCCATTGTGCTCCCGTCATGATCAATCATGTCCTCCAAAGACTGGCCTTGTTCAGGAGGGAGGGGACCAATCACACGCCTCATTACCCAAGCTTGGTTACTCCTAAGCGGAGTAGTCCCAGGACACCTCAGCCTGTTGCTGTCTGCACAGAAAGAGGAAGGGAGGAAGAGCGAGAGAGATATAGAGAGAGAAAAAGTTAACGAGAGGATGTCAAAGATGGCAAGAGAACGACATCTGAATCTGAAAAACAAGCCTTGAGGCTGAATGTCAAAAGAGGACAAATGAATTAACGTTATTTAGATGAGATAAGTCAACGAAGGTATTAGACTACAACTGGACAACCAAAAGGAATCCAGGTTTTCTGCAGGAATAAGTTCCAAAGAATAACTCTAGATTCTACTATTAGTCGTTTACTGTAGATAAAGGCCCACCCTCTGTGTCCCCAACCAGCCTCTGGTTTTCAACCATAGCAAGCAGCTCTTATTGTTTTGAAATAGCTCCATCTGGCAAGGTTTCACTGACCAGGCCAGCCATGGCTCGCTCCCCCAGCAGCTGGCTAAACTGCCCAACCGCTTTTCCGCTTGGCCCTTGGAGTAACCGACACTCTATGTTGGCTTTGCCCCGCACACAGTCACACACACACACACACACACAATAACACACAAGGCTAACTGTCCCCCGGCCTGCCAGTCTTGGGGTCAGCTGGCCTGAGTCGCGGACGGGCAGGGGGGCGGGGGTGAGGTATGCTGGAGGGGTGGTGCGGGGTAGAATGGGTGACACCATTTAGCCCTTTGTTATTCACCCAAGAGAACTGAAGAAATGGTTCAAGACATCTGAAATTATCTTTGGAGATTTAAAGAAAAGGACAAAAATGCACAAATACTCTAAGCTCCGATTCAAAGTCAGCTCATCTTTTAGATCAGTTATGATTCATCACACTTCCTATCATTATGGGCTTAACTCAACAGCTGGCCCTTAAGAATCGAATGCATTATTTGTGCGTGAGGGTCTACTCCAGGCTAAAAAGGCTGCCACCTCTGCCTAGCATCAGCCCCTATGCATATTGATATGCTAATGATGAACAACACAGGGAACAAAGCCTGACTGCTACCACTGGAAACCATTACAATGGCCCTTCAGTCACGCCTTGACACTTTTACTACCCAACATGTGTCCCTGGTTTTATGCTCAGACAATACAGGCCAACAACTGTCCATCCATTTATATGGGGGATGCTGTTATTCAGTTCCGACACACCGTCTGGGGACTTGACCGGTTACGGTGTGTTTTACCCGTCTTTGTCCAGGGTGGGAAATATCAGCTTTTTAGAGCAATGATGAGCCACCCCAGAGCCATAACGCCTGAGAGGTCAGGGTTCAAACCTTTCAGCCAGAGCTAAGGCTTGACCTAACTTGTCATTACAGATGTTGGCCTGCTGGGGGGTCTATCTTGTTTGCAGGTGGTATGTTTTGGTGGAAATACTTATTAGAAGATATAAAGATTCTAAAAAGCTCACTAGTGATATGAGCTGCACACCCATAGACTGAGTTAAAGTAAGTTATAGAGCTTTGGAAGGCTTGATAGGATATTTTTATTGTGTCGCACAATGACATGTTTTGATCAAAAAGAGATCTCTGAATAGCCAAAGAGGCTGATTTCCACCTCCTACACCTAGCAGGTGATGTTTCCATAGCTACCATCAAGGACGCTGAGGTTATGTTCTCCGTATTTTCTCTGGGAATTTTTTTTTTGCAACCAGGGGGCAACCTTTTATATTAAATTTATATTTAATGAAATGTAACAGTAAAATATCAGCCGCTGAAATAAGCACAACATTTTATTTGTTTCTAAAATCTTTGGCTCTGATGTTGATGTTTTTTATTCAAAAGAATAAAAGTGTTCGGGACCCAGGTGGAGTTCTTTTAATCATAATATTAATATTTGACATTTTCACAATATGTTCTGACAGCATCTTAGACGGACAGTAATTAGTCCACTGCTCAGGAAACCTTTCTCATGGTGGATCATTTGATTTATAATTGGAAAAGCACAGGTGTAACTAGTAACATTGATGATGACCACTGAGCCAGCATTTACAAAACCAGGGCATTCGGCATTGGAACATCTGTATGGAATGCAGTAATTAAAATGCAAATATGAAAAGTATCTGTTGTTGTCAGCAGTAAGTACTAGCAAGCAACAGGTTTCTCAGAAATATTTCTCGGAATTTGGGGTTTACTTCACTTTATTGTAACAATTATAAATACAATTAAGAGATTTTAGTATTTTAACAAAGCAACATTTTATCAAACATATCCATAATCATGTACATTTTTCACAAGTCTTATGTATGTTTGTCCATACCCTTAGGAGGCCTAACAAAAAACTGCTACTGTGACAAGAAACTCTTAATCCGATGAATCAGACTCCATGGCGCAATTGAATGTTGTGTTGGGATTTTTACGGACGTCATGTGTGGAAATTAGTGCTTATAATTGAACTCTAATTGAAATCTTTGCCCTGCCTCTCTCTCTCTCTCTCTCTCTCTCTCTCTCTCTCTCTCTCTCTCTCTCTCTCTTTCTGTCTCTAATGAACCCCTCCCAGACACAGAGTGGGCTAGACCCCCAATCTGGACCAAACAATGAGATGAGCACGATGAATTACAGTTCCCTCTCTGCGGCATCAAACGGGACCAATACCAAAACACAGCAAACTACTGTTTTGGTCCTTTAAACCTCTCTTACATACACCAAATACTGCTACCCCAGCTGTCTTTTGCCACCTCTAACTTTGTAGCCACCTTTCAAAGTCGCCGCAGTCCCTCGTTGATATATCCCTTTCTTACACCATCAGCAGGTGGAAATTAGAGACAGGGACACTGATTAGCGACTGTACAAGGCAACAGTGACCTCGAATGATGGATGTAATCATTCCGCTGTAAAATGAATGTATTTATTATTACTAATTTATTTGCTGATTAATCACACTCCACGTCAGATCACACCAGACAACCATCCTGCCATTAGTATCACAGGGTGAGCTGTTTAAAAGCTTGCATTTATCATGGATGTCGCTATTAAATGCCATTATTGCTGAGCTGGTTGGGATTCGGAAATTGTATTTCTTTATATATTTAGTTTATTGGGAACGCTGTACAAATCACACATCCTAGGGCAATATGCCAACAGTTTTTTCTATATGTTTAATTTGAAACAATACCATGTTGTATGTTGTGAATATGTATTACAACGACTCGCTAAGCATTTGCAACATGATGTACTCTTTCCTCAATTACTCCATCAGAGATGACCATGTACCGTGCATTGAGAGTCAGTTCTGAATTGTCTTAGAGTAACAGGCTTATGGCTAAAGATGGATGTTTGTGTACAAGCAGGTGGTGGGGGGCATGTGTGTGTGTGTTATTTTTTTTTTTTTTGCCTTTCTTTTCTACTAAAGGGAGGGGTTGGGGGTGTGGGGGGGTGGGCTGGGGTGGAGGAGTCTCAACATTACGGATAAGAGGCGGCCCGGCACACGCCTGCCTGACGGTCGGTAATCCCACAGTCTCAGACTCATGACCCACTTTCTTGGAGGAGTGTGATGGAGCAGCAGCCTCTTACCCAGGAGAAGCCTCCAGACGCAGGGTGGAGGGGTGGAGGAACCCCCCTACTCTGTCAAGACAAAGGAAAAGACAGACTCTCGTCAAGACTCCCGAAAAGCCAAATAAGAGGTTCAGGAATACTAATACCTCGACCTGATGCACTTATCATTCTAGCTATAATTCAGAGGACGTGCCACTTTGTTCTCTGTGCAAAATACATGTTAGTCGGGGTTCATTCATTCTTAATTGCACCTGTTGTTGTGCTTGAGATTTTTTATAGATGCTACAATGTTTCAGCAAACCTTTGACTTATGAAAATGTAATTTTATGCAGATGAAGATCTATTTTACTGGAGGATTCAAAATTGAGTCAGTGGAACAAAGTATCAAAAATGCCTACTTTTTAAGTTTGGCCGATGGACTATGATTCTTCTTGGGATGCCTGTTAACACCGGATGCCCTTGTGCAATGCAAAGACTCTGCTTTTGTTTCCTAAATCAGGAAACTGTGATACCAATAATATTAAGTAAAGACCAGAGCCATTTCCTAATTAAACCACTGACTTAAGCAGAGATCATCCATTAATACAAAGGAAATTAAAAGAACAGCTTCTGCATTATTGTGTCTTATCCTTTGAAAACATACTGACTGACATTGTGGCACGAGCCACATTCAAATAGGTCAACAAATGCTGCATTGATGTATTAGATCATATCACCATCGTGCATCTTATTTTTTTTTTTAACCACCACTCACCCCTCCTCTTCCTTTTTTTCTGTTGTTGAAAACATCTCCCCACGCGGACCACAATACACGCCGCTCTTACTTCTCTCTTTATCTTAATCCCTGGCAGACTTTAAGTGTCTGGCATCGGGGCAAAATCCCAAACTGGAGAGGAGCATGTTTGGAGACCTAATCCCCTTACCCATAGACTCGAGTTGCCCTCAATTCACCTCTCCCAAAGTAGGCCAAGAACAAGGAGCCACAACAGAGATGCAAGCGGCTTCACGAGAGCTCAGCATTATCACGCTGGCAGACAGACAGACAAGCGTGACACACACGTAGGCACACGCAAATACACACAGACGGACACATGGACAGATGATGTATAAGCTGACATACAGTACGGTATAGACACACATGAGGCAACCTGACATACACGTACACCCAGATGCTAACCTGAAAATCATACACACTAATCATACAATCAGACACACACACACACACAACTCCTGCAGTACTTGTCTTTAGCCGTTGCCTCCTTTCTTATTCTTCAGCAGTCACTTTTAAACTTGACTTGGACATTGGAAGGGAAAACAGTTCAGCTTGACTCCGGTGTGTGTATTCTCTGTTTCTTCTGATTAGATAATAACTTTCTTTGATTCTACAGCGGCTTAATGGGAGATAACACCCTGTTTTCAGTATGGCAGGAGGGGCAGAGTAGAAGCTGTGAGCACAAATCAATAATTTTCTAAATCAAATCCCCATATGCTGTTTTCAGCAAACCTATAAGCTTGGGCAGACACTACTTAAAAAGCTGAGGAACAACACGTGAAATGCCAACTTGAAATGGCTTGGTGAAGGTGAGGAGGTGCTGCTGCACATTTAGCGACAGGGGCCGTATCCATAGGTGTTTATCCACTGGCGTCACGCTCAGGGTGGAAAGCTCAAATACTGTAACTGAAAGTATAAGGTCACATTGCTGTGTTCCAGGTTGGATAGTGAAAATCTAGAGGGACATCGGGCTATATTACAAGGTAAAACAACAATTGATAACCCAATTAGCTACCGTTAAACAGCTTACATTAGCATTTAACTGCTTCCTAGCTAACATTAACGTACCATTTGATAGTGATTAACACTATCAAACGGTACGTAAATGTTAGCTAGGAAGCAGACAACTTGCTTAACATGTTACATTCTTTATCAACAGATCAGACTTGGATATTGGTGCATATGACAACTTCATTCCAATTTCAGACCAATGGCTTGGAATGCAAAGCACATAAACAGAACATTTTCAGCTGTTAATATTAAGTCTTCACAATTTTGTTAGCTGGAAATGCCACTACACATGACAGAAACATGTCTGCATAACATTATGTTAAACTGAGGCAAAACTGAGTCAACACAACCATGCTTCTATACTATTGTTGGAGGCCAAATCATTGTCTTGGGGATTGCTGCAAGATAACAGGTATTCAAAGAGGTTTAGGGATAGAGCTAAGAGACTTCAGCTCCGGTTGGGTTCTCAGATTTAAAGGCTCATCCATTGCTTTTCCCCTTCCCTCCATTCATCTCCTCTCCAAGCTCCCAGGCTGAGTTCTGGAGAAGATTAGGTCTGATTTTTCCATTATGCAAATTGTTTTCTCCTCCCCAGTCCTGTGTCATCACTTAGTTTTGTTGAGAGATTGCTTTATCATTAGTACCAAATGGCACATTAAATAGCCAGGTTTCAATGTAGCATATCACAACAAGCCAACATAGCAGCCTGTTGTCCTGCTTTCAGAAATTAGAAACCCCAGATGTCTGATAGGTGCCCTGATAGGTCCCGCTGCCAAGAGAAACGATGCAATTGTAATGGATTTATCAGGTGTTCACCAGGTAATCCTGCAGCTACAGTTCATGGATATCTGTTGCATTTATCAGTATGATTTCACCACAAAAATAATAAAGCATATAGTGCAATTAGATTTAGTTTTATCTATTAATTTAACTTTTTTCTAAATAAAAGTCACATCATTGGTGCCATTGCATGCCAAAAATCAGTTGGTAATGTTGTATATTTTGACATGACACAGTACAGTATGTCATTGAAGAACTCTCATGGGTTTTATGCCAATGCCTGGCTGGTTGTTTCGAAACTTGGATGGATGTGATAATTAAGATGATAATCCTATAATAAACTGTAACCCAAGCACTCAGTACATGTACAGTAGATCTACTACTTTATTTAATACCCTCAAATTCACTAGAAGTTTACAACATGGGTACAAAGTTTTGAATATATGTAATGAAAAAAATGAAATATTAATAAAACAAGAAACAAGAAAGAAAAAATTAAATTAAAAGGTTTATATGCATTTCTTGACAAAATTGTCAATCCCAGTGATTAAATCACTGAGGGCACAGATTGAAAGTAATCTTCAGACAGCCTCACATCGAAGGTCAAATGGTCTTAAACTGGCTTAATTCATGACTATACCATATGATAAACCCAAGCTTTACATATTTAGCAGCCATTATGCACCTCCGGATTATCAGCAGAGTTTGACTGTTTGGTATGCAGCAGCAAGTACACAAGTGTTGAATGAGACGCTGGCACAAACTAATCCCCAGATGCTGATGACTACCTCCTAATGGTAACATTCACACAGTTGCTGCCACAAAAAGTCGAAACAGGAACTTCTGTGGATGTTCTTTTTATTGGTGAAATGTCATGATGAGAATGTCTGTCCATCTGAGCACCTGCACATCTTCAGGTAGACCAATCAGAAAACAAATCATCTTTATTTCTAATCTTAATGTAATAAAAGGTGGGGATCTGGAAGGAACCTTCCTGATCTAAGCCCCACCCTCAAACTGGGCAGGACATAGAAACAATAGAAACTCACTTTTTGTAAACAGGAGACACTAAGAAAGCCAAGGCTTTCCTCGTTTTTTAGGTGAATTAGAAATACATTTATAAATTATTTTCTCTTGATTAAATGTTTTAATGGTTTAAGATAAAATCTCAAAAGAATAAAAATGTGACCTTTATGACTAATGGTCAATGATGTACTTAAACCCCAAACATTTAGCTTTTAAGAATATATGTTTTTCCTCACATAGATGCTGCAACATCCATATGTCCCTTTCAGACATATGTACTGGCTTAATTTCCTATAACCCTGTGAAAAACAGTGAAACATTTTGAAGAGTACCCAATAGATGGCAGGCAGTTTGTTTTGTTTTTGTAAAATGGGCTGCTTCACAAAAGAGAAACAAATTTGAGTTGCTCAGTTTAAATCTGAAATCAGCTTACCTCAATCTCATTTTGCTTTTGTGACTCCTTGTTGTCTGTAATGAGCGGTTGCTAGTGCCGCCGTGCATAAGATCCAGCAGATATACGGCTGGAGGATTAAAGCAAAAACACAACAAAACGTAAAGCAAGAGACCAGGGAAAACAGGAGAATTTAAGAGTATGAAGTGGCTGCTTTGAGGAGCTTATTATTTGAAATGTACAAGTGGAATTTCATCAAAATAAGTGGTTTCCATTTCAATAATATAATAGCAGAGAAAAACAAATAAAGTATAAACATACAGAACTCAGAAGATTAGAGGCTGGTTGATTTTTTTCTTATTATCCTTAGTTTGTCAAAGCAGGAGTTCTGAATAATAACGATTTTTTTGACATAACATTAAATTGACATTTAGTCAATTATTTACACTGTAAATAGTGTGATAATGCCATTATCAATATTTTCTAAATGTGATCGTAGAAATAACTTGTCAGTGAAATGGTGAGTAGGATGAAAATAAAACATAATGGATAATAGCAAATTAATTTAGAACAGTGTGTGATTAACAGTATATTAAGAATAAAAGATAAATAAATTCACAAACATATACTCGTTGTGTATTAAACATATTTATTACGTCTTACCCTCTGTTCAGTGGGGAACACTTGATTTTCTGTTCTGGTGGATGAAGGAGGCTGGGAAGTGCATCGGTATGCGGCTCTGTACACTAATAGCATTTTCACATATCTGAATCTCATTATACATTGTCAGGCTGCTATCAGCATTTTAACGCAATACAAGAGGAGCATTAAGGAGCGCTGAAAAGCCACAAGACCTGATACACTGCAACAAAAACAACAGGATTGTGAACATCACAGCACAACAGCTTGGAGTCTAACTGTCTAACTGTATGTGCTGTATCTCAAAGTGACAGAGAATCCCTTGATGAGAAGTCTAAGCAAAGAATGTGAGAATATCTTACTAAATTGTTTACACACAAACAATTCATTAATTATGTATGAATGTGTTAAAAATAATATCAAGTTACCTATTGTGTATGCATCCATGTTAATGTGTGCCAACACTGGTACATGTACATGTGAAGTGCAATAGGTTAACAATTTTTGAACATTTTGTTTCAAACAAATACAGTAACAGATGATGTAGAGCAGTAATAAAATAGTACAATTTTTTCATGAGAATTCAAAAAAGGGAACAACTGCCGCTAGAATTAAATAACACAAAATACAATGAGAATAATTCACCAAAAATAATAACTAAGAGCCAAAGATAATAATTTAAAGCTGTAGTGCCCTGACCACACTTGCAAGTGGCAGTATACTTTGATAATGAATGTTTTGTAAAGGAGTCTATAAGGAGTTCAAAATAAATTGTTATTGTGTCTCTGTAGTTCCTTTCATGTATTCATATCTCTGAGATGCTCCTGCACGGAAACAAATGTTGTTCCTTTAAGCTTGTCATTCACTAGTGCAATGCTGCCCTCCTATGGTGTACCTTAGGTACTGCAGAGGCCTCTTAATTACGTGAAGCTCAGACTGATTTAATATATTATGTTAATATATAATATATGTGTTTAGAGAAAACAAAAACAACCTGGCTTGATAGTTTTTACAACAAGTTGACAATGAAACTCTATGCTTTTATATTTTGAGAGCTATATTTTGCAATTAATATGTGAGTAACTAACTCCACATGGCAATCTTTTAGATATATATCTGTATCAGATATTATAAGATTGTTTGAGAAATGTAAGGATGTATAATGCTCTATTAATATTCCAGTAACTATAAGGTAAATGTATTTAGAAACAAAGGTCTAATGTGTAGTGTAAATGTATTCAGTGCCTTAAAATAGGCACATTTTGCTAGAACTGCTAACATATATACATACAATAAGAGGGATTTTTTTGTTAAGGGAAAGTTTATTCCAAGACTCTGCATAGCTGACAGTGTACCCACCAACAGTTCCAGAGAGATGCCTGTCATAGATCTACTAAAGTGGTGAGACACAAATCTGAATGACAAGGAGCAGATCTACGAGATGCAGGTGGGGATAGCTGGAGGCTCTGTGGGAAAGTTCAGGACTGTCAGGCAGGTTGAAAGTTGCTGTGCTTGCGGTTTAGGACTATTGACTCTGCTAATGTGGCAGATGACAGAAGCTGTACATATATATCAAAAGTAGCACAGTGAGAAATGCTAGTCAGCAGTATTCAGTGTGTGTGTGGCTACAATGCTGTTGGGAGCAGCATAACCGCTGCATATAGGAAAGTCATAACTGGCCGTCAGATAGTGTACCAGCTGATTTGTGTGAGCGAGTTGGGAAAAATTCCCAACCTGACTCAACCTGAGAGGGAGGTGAACTCTGACAGACCAAAAGGTTGGGGGTAGACTCAAATGCTGAGAGGCTTTCACAACACAACAGTTTCTAACTCGCACGAATAGAGGCGTAGCACGTAACACGTCATACTTTGAAAGCCACGCCCCCACACGAGCCACGCCCACACCAAAGTGCCTGTAGCTAGCTAACAGCATTAGTTTGTCAGCATGTCAAAGGATTAGTTTAGCACCCTATGTATACCAGAGAGGGAAAACTCAATATAATCTTCTTTTGTCTTCTTAAAAGCTCTAATAATTAACACCTCCTGAAACATCTCACCTTGCTGCAGTGATGCCCAGAGGCTATGAAGCACGTTCAACATACCCGGGATTTCTTTTTGTTATGTGGCTTCACTAAACTAAAAACCGCGGCCACCTCGATCCCGTGAGGTTATCTTAGCCCATGTGAGCACGTCGGGGTCAAGTTGGACACAAATCTAACCGGGCATGCGTTGTGCAGCGATTGCTGGTGATTGATTCTGGCCTGGCTCATCTCGAACGAACCTTATGCTCACGTGACAGCTACGCGGGCTCAGTATTGGACAGAAATGACTGGTTCACCACTGGACTCGACTGGTCTTAGTTAAATCGAGATTTAAGAAACTATGTCACTAAAAAGAGCCAGTTATGCCATCACCAGCGCGATCACACTAAGCGGTCAACTATCAACTTGGTAAATCAACCAAGGGTTTCCCGATCTAGCCATGAGCGGGTTCCCATAAAAGAGGTGGTGTTTGCTGCACATATCCAATCACTAACAAGCAGAGCGGCATACTTTACAAATGAGAGGAATACGAAGAAGTTAAACACATTATCCAGGCTTAAAGCAACACAGCTGCAGCTGCTGAACGCAGGAAGGAAATATAAAGACATTTTTCAAAGCGGTAAATATGCTTACACTCATATCTTATAAGTACAAGAAAAGACTTCAGCGTTTCAATCGGTCTCTGTTGATGATATTGGTGTACAAAAGAAGGTATACCAAGAAGGTGACACAGATAAGTCTGTCCCTCCGACCAGAATCTGTAGCTTTCATATAAAAAGAATTCCTCTCACAATCCGGGCACTGAGCTGCACAGGATGTTCTATTGGTGGTGTTATTTTCCAAGAGAATTGATTGGTCAGTAGGCAGCGCTTATATGTGCGCGTTGATCATTTATCAAAAACCTCCGGAGCAGGTTATGCACCAGGATTAAAAAGTTACCTCGCAAACCCCAAATCCTGCTTCCTAGTACAGGCCCCGGGTGTACCCCAGGACCCCAGATGTACCCCAGGACCCCGGGATGTCACTGCTCCGTGGGTACAGGTGAAACAAAAGCAAGCCTCACTTCTGACCACACCCAACCACACCCAACTTCGGTGTCGTCAGATGTAAAACAGGCTTGAAACGCTGCTTTTCAGCAGCAGTTACTCTTTGAAAGTTATTTTTCAAAGACAGAAATAAACTTTGTGCTTTTCAGGGAAGAGACAACAACAAAAAAACATTGAGAACATTTGAAAAAACACATTGTTTCAGTACGGATGAAATGAGTTTTCACAACACACACAGTTTGCCCTTCCTTTTTTTTGTTTTTCTGCCAGCGAATTCAACGCTCTCACGCTCAGGCGACTCCCCCCGCCGGTGACGTCATTTTGGAGGAGGAGCCACGTGTTTTTATGGGTTTGCTAGCACAATACCTCACTTCCTCAGCAGCTGCCTGGTGAATGAGAAAAAAAGAGGGGGGGAGAGAGAGAGACACTGACAGTGGCAAAGAAAGAGAGATACAGGGGGGAGGGAGTGACAGAAGAGCGGAACGGCACAAGGAAGAAGAAAAGCGTAGCTGCCTCTGGAGGAAATAAACAGTGACGGGGCCTCATAGCGGGAGGAAGCAAGCTAGGAGGCAGGCAGCTTAGCAGCGGTTCTATGGCTCAGTCGGCTGCTAACGGTGTGGACCAGGATCTAGCCAGCAAGAGGCTGCACTCAAGGTAGGACCCAGGGGAGGGGGGGGGGGGTAAAGAGAAAGTAGAGACCACAGGGAGCGGCTCAAGGGACAGAAATAATAATAATAATAGAGAATAATAGAGGCTGCCAGCTAAGGAGGAGCCAGGCAGGCGAAACTTGGCTAGATTTAATGCCCAGGACCCAGCCACAGTCCGCAGCCAGAGCCCAGTTCCAAGCCTCATTCCTGGCTCGGGTCAGTGAGCTGCTGCGGCTGGAATCTACAGACTGAGGGGAGCCTGGTGAGACGTGGATGTAGGAGGGATACACTGTAGCAAGGCCCGTGTCCGTGTCCAGGTCGGACAGTTGACAAGTAAAAGGTTGGTTTCAACGTGCCACGCGAGTGCAGAATCCCACCACATGTAGGCTACAGGGTCAGGAGATCACGTGGGTGAGACGCGCACATACTTGATTGTGTGGGCAGATAGTCTTGTAGCAGTGGCTTCTGCCACAAACGTTACCAGTTTAACCCCCGTATTTGCGTACTTGCTGTACATGTGATAACCAGGTTTCTGCTCATTTGCACATTTTCTATGTTGGCTTGCCTCAAGACTAAGCGCATTGTTGCAATATTTGCATGCAATAAAACAGTTTCAATGACAGAATTAAGAAAGCATGAAAGGTTTTGCAATATCCCACACTGTGGTTCAGTTTGGACAAAACATAGACAGCTGACAGACTGTGTTTATACTTATTACTAGGGCTGCAGCTGTTTTTTTAATAGTAATTATTATCATTATTGATATCTTCTTGATGAATTGATTACTCGTCTGCCTAGAAACTGATATTATAAATATTGTAAAACGCATGTATGTATGACGTATTCAAATTCATAAAAAAATCTTATTTTACAAAGAAAAGCCTCAAATCCTCACTTTTGAGAAGCTGAAAGCAAAACACGTTTGACTTTTTTTGCTTGAAAAATTACTAAAAAGAAAAATCAACGGAGTGACAAAGTATCTGTTGATTGCCATTATGTCATGCCATATCCTCAGATTGTGGTAAACCTAGTAAGAATGACGCGTCTCTGTTTTTTATTTTGACATTTTGAAACGTATTAATCACTGTAACACTGATTATAGTCAGTGGAATTCAATCTGGTATACGACCTCCGGATTATGCAAAAAATTAGGGAAATTATGTATCTCATAACTGCATGGTAACACTTTTCAAAGGAATGGTTTTGGGGGTGTGGTGGGTGCTATGGTTCATAGCTTGTTGTTTTGTTTGTGGGGGGCGGCGAAGAGGTTAAAACTGTATTATAACAAGTGTGCGTGACACAGAGCGGCCTGCTGGGAGTGTTAATAACTGATGAATTGTGAAGTGACATTCATAACCCTGCAAGGTTGACATGCCCCTGACAAACACACACACACACACACACACACACACACAAGATAAAAACATAGAGTGACTCAGTGCTGGTTATGGTCACATGACCAGGTCTGCCCCCCTGATTGCTTTCCCTCTATTTTACAAACAGATAAAGCCGATGCAGGACCTTTCTAAAATGAGGGTTGTGTGTGTGTGTGTGTGTGTGTGTGCGTGTGCGTGCGTGCGTGTGTGTGCTTTTTTTGTCTGTAGCGTCAAAGGAAACACACACAACAGGAGTGTGGAGTCTCTGCCAACAAACAATTCCAGTTAAATGCTTTTGTGACTTTGGTTTCAGACGTAATTGTAAATTGCCAAGAAAAGACAACGTTAGGCTATGAACAGAAGCAACTCTGAAAGAGGTGTTCCAAAGCTTACACTTCTACTTTGCATTGCATCAGATGTCTATTCTGGTCTCCTAATTTACAAATGAAGTGTTATCAATCAGCTACAGAACATAATAACTATCAGTCAAAAGGAGGTGTCCTTAAACGTCACACCATTGTGAAAGGATGCATTTATGACACTGGAAATGGGCAAATCATTTGATTCATGTCTTGTTCTTCACAGAGATAACAAATATCAAGGATCTGAAGAATGACTGCTTGTGAAAATAATACAGAAATTACTGATAACTTTTTAAATACATTTAAATTAACACATTTTTAAGGCCAATGCTGCACAAATGTTCAGATAACCAGTTATAGAAATCACAAAATTCGAGGAACATTACAGTTATTCTTCCCTAAATGTTATGCTGTGTTACTCTCTGTGTTTGCGGGGATCGTATTTCTGCCTCATTAATATTGCCACAAGGAAAAGAGAAACTGAACAACAAGAAATCAAGAAAGAAGGAGGCAGCTCTGCTCTAACTGAAAGAGACACGCACTGCAAGAGGGAAAAACATTCCTAGAGAGTTTCTCTTCAGTTTCCCTGACAACTAGCCGTGGCACTCTGTAATTATGGCTGGATTACTACTCTGAGCACAGAGTTTCTTAGCTAAGCCAAGAATAATGGGGACAGTAGTGTAAAACCCAGAATATGGAACAAGGATCCGGGAATAAAGGAAGAGCTTACAGAGCGTTACACGGTCATGTTGCGATATTGTGCCAGTCCAATAATTTAGATTTTGAATGGAGTTTTAGTATTTAGCCCATTTCCAAGATCGTGGACATGGGCCAATGCAGACTTGGATTTCCTCCACATAAAATATAATGGAAGAAGTTGTTTCCGGCGTGTAGCAGGTGTATCGTGCAACAGGTATTACGGTTCTAAAAGTTGTATCTAGGGTTGCAACTGATTTTTTTAAATTATCGATGAATTTTCTGTTCATTTTGTCAATAAATTGGCACATTTGCAGATTAATTGAATGATTCATGGTTTCGTAGGGCTTTTGTCTCTTATAGATGTCAGACAATGCCTGAACCTAACCCTAACCTTAGCCTTAAGTTTGTCTCCCTCTTTTATTTGAGTTATCTTTGGCAGTATAACCTTTCTTTGGTAGAACAACATGATCTTCTCACATTTTTATATCAGCAATAAATGCATTGTGATTCATGATTTGACAAAGCTTCGTTGTTCCAATTCTGCTGTTTTCCACTGAAAGAACAAACCTTTGACATGGCATAGTTCAGCTTATACACAAACTACACGCAACTTCTACCTCCTTAACTTACTCTCTGAAACCTATCCAATATGGTATATGCTCCCTGTGCTGCCATGGTAACAGCACTGGGAGACTCTGTCTCTCGTAGACCACAGGCAGGCTATTATGGGATGAGTGTCTCCCAAACAGACCAATTAGAGTGGTAGTCAGAGGAGAGAATGGCAGACTGTACTGCACAGAGCCATTCTAGCGCCAACCACAACGATGGCAAGAATTAAAGTCACTTTATGAAAGTCCTCTCATGGAGAATAATCTTTTTTTTTTGTCTTTGTCTTGTTGTTTATTTGTCCATAAATGTATTTTTCTCACTCTTGGTGTCTTTTTCTTTTATCCTTCTTTCTGTCTGTCACTTAGCCCTCAAGCTCTCGCCCTCATGCAGTGCTGTTTGTGTACTGACTTTGATCAAGATGAGTGCTGATTGTATTGTGGCCTCTAACTTTACAACTGCACAGCTTAAGTTATTTAACCACGTCGCCAGGCGCTCTTAAGGCTACACCCTTTTTCCACAATCTGTTTTACAATTCAGGGCTTTACAGTTCGGTCATGGTTTCCAGAGGCCCCTGCACCATCTGCAGCTGGACTCGGTATCCTTATGTCTTCCTCCTCGTCTTTGTCTTTCCTCTGTAACGGCGCCATTCAACATCTCTGTAGTTATCTGCTTAGTAGATGCTAAGCTATCCTGCTATCCTACCTCCTTGTCACCGTGTTGTCAAATGGAAACAGTTCGATTCTCTTGTATTCTCCTCATCCTGAACTCCTTTCATCGGGCGTTGCTCGAGACACAGTCCTCGTCGTTTGTTTATATCCTCCTGTCTTGTCAAAGTTGATTGCATGAAAAGCAAGAGAGAAAAAGCAACACCTCCTCTGCCTATAGTACGTCTGTGAGCTCCCTGAGCACATGCTGAAACCTTGTGTGTAGTATGGCTTGCTCAGTGCCATACCACTGGTGCAAGTGGAAGGGACAAAGTCTTTTCAGATGATTTGGTTACTTACATTTAGATTGCTCAATTATAAATGTATTTCCTCTGGGATCTTTTGTAACTGCATTAACCTCGTACCTTTCATCCCTATGGCTACTGCTGTGAGTGCCTGCTCCCCTTTCCTGTTTGCACTGATGACTAGCCTTGGCGCAGTCTACAACTTCGCGGTCCCTCGCTTTGATGACTTGATGAACTATCAACATTTCTGAGCTTTTTCCCCACCGAAAGGATTTCAGAGGTGGACCGATTTCCCCACTGTTGCTATTTTAAGTCTGGGCTTGTTCAGTGCCAAAGAGATGACCGTGCACATTTTAAGGGACTGTTCTCTACTGTGGTAACCCGTTCAGTTCACTTCCCAGACTGAGGACGTTCATCTGTTATTGCCAGACCAGCTAAAATACATTTGGTGTGCTTTCGCACTAGGGCTTGGACGTGTTGCTCCAACAACAGCAGGATTCATTTGTTATGAGCAAGGAAGACAGTTTGGTGACTTCAGATCAACCTTTGATTGAGGGGGCTGAATGGTTCAGATGGCCTAATTTTTATTCTTGCCCTAAAAGATTCAGTTGCTCTATTAGTAGTAGTTTTATGACTTCACAAAATGTCTGTATTTGTTAGGTTGTCACACAAAGCCTTGCTGTTTAAAACACACTGATAATATAGTGCTATTAAAGAGAGTTTGTGAGATCATATAGCCTACATTTGTCTCCTTTTTTCATGATATCTATCCCCTTCTTATCTCTGGCTGTAGTAGGCCATTGTGGGTTATGTTGCAATTTAGTTCACCATAATATAAAATTACATATAAAGGGATAGAGGATTTTTTTTCTAAATTGCCCACTGCTAGAGAGCAACAAGGTACAAAAGACAACCAAAATACAAAAAGACCATGTGGTGGACAATGGTGAGTCACTCCCAAGGTCAGACGGTTTTCGGTCGGATCAAAGAGGATATGCTTCTCTCTTTTCATGATCTCAGCCTTCAGGGTCAGCATCTGTTTTTGGAGAGGCCTTTTTCACAGAAGACATTTTGAAACAAGTCACAGTAACAAAAGCACGTGTGTACACAATAAAATTAATGATGGGTGAATTCCATTTAGCTGCTTCGGTTTCAGAGTCCTGGTATTGTGAATGCTGGCTCGCTGCCACACTGTCGCGGCTTTCTGGGAGACGTGAACGTAACGCCGCCATTGTTAATGTTATTAGTGACACCTGTGCTTTGCCTACTGTGACAAGTGACAAACTGTCTGCTGTGAGAAAAGCCAGTGGCTAAAGAGGTAACTCTGGTATTGAGATACAGTGTGTGCACTGAAAGTGACGGAGAGAAGGTGGGAAGTGGGTTCTCCTAAGGGAAATAAAACACTCCATTTATTCCTATATCATGGTAATCTCATTGAATTACTAAACTGTGTAATTACAATGTTGTTTCCCACATATATGTTGTCAATATATTTAGATTTTGATGTTTGATATTGTTACACCCCCTCAGTTCAATATACATTTTTCCTGGCAGGCATTTACATGCCATAGCAGCAAACACATTCGTGGCTGCATTCCATTTAGGTATTTCAGGGGAAGGACCTGGGTATCGTGCATGCTGTCATGACGAACTGATGTATCTAAATTGAACAGAGCCAGTGTTATTAGTAACCCCTGTGGCGAGCTTGTCAATGCATGTATGATGTTTCCATGGCCTTGACTCAGGACAGTTTCAGTCCTCCGTCTTTGTCTACACAGGATGTGGTCCTAATATATTTATTTTGCTACATTATTTGTTGCGTAAGGAGGAGAACATTTATAGATCTTTACCAAGAAAAACCGACAACGTGAACATACATTAAGAGTTACTATCCATACATTTGCTCATTCTTTGTGGAAATAATTGAAAATGTATGCACTCAAAGTCTTTATAGGTCCTATTACCTCCAGACGAAGTAGTAGTAGCAGTATGTTCTGCATAGCAGTATGCAGAACATTTCTTGGTGGTACTACACTGTGACTGTGTGAATAAAACCCAATGGGGACTGTTGCACTGCTTTGCGTTGTGGGATACAGTAGGCGAGGTAGACTGGTCCCATGTGTACTGCAGGTTTTTTTTTTCAGAATCAGTACGACATCTGGGTGTTTCTGGCAGTCTGCAGATTTGGCTTTTGTTTGCATACTACATGCTACATTTTGGCCAAATCAGTTCGTACTGCTAGTGTAATAGGCCGTTTCGAAAACAGCCACAGTCTTATTTGTCTTGGCTGGTGACCTAATAATATTTCTGCCAGTGTCAGCAGACAGTTGGATTAGTCAGGACCAATCAGTGCCCTGTGTGGTCTCTATCAAGGAGGAGCAGGCCCCTGGATTAGTGATTGTGTCTCTCTCTCTCTCTCTCTCTCTCTCTCTCATCCTTCCTTTTCTGTCTCTCATTGGGCAGTGGTCATGCTTAGAAAGTACTGTACTCGCTTTGTCGTCACTGACTGTCCCCCCTGCTGTCACCCAGAGAATGTTCCCTACATTACACCCTCCCTCCTTTTATAAAGGGCGACTCGTAATGGAAAGGCAGAACAATGGATCTCACTGTCACAGCTGAGCACAGGTCGAACTGGATCAAAAGACAGGACTCACTTCTCTTGGGGATAGTAAGAACTGAATGACATCTCAACTTCGTGATTCGATTCAGTTGGATTAGAGAAACATGCCCTCTGTAGACTTTTAAATCAACATGTTTTTGCTAAGAAATACAATAGGAACTGCTTTTTGCGGGATTTTCTACAATTCTTGGCTGTGGGAGTGGAGGGTTCACCGTTCACTTTTTGGAACGTTCTCGAGGACTTGAAAAGCAGATGCGACTCTTGGCTGGTCTGGGACTGTGTGTAGAAATCCCAGATGGATTGTGTCCAGGTTTGCAACATTGCCGACATTGTGGATTCATATGAAGTAATTCCATGGACAATATGGAGTTAGAAACTGGAAATTTCACAATAAGTCTGAGCATTGCATTATCAGTGATAAGTGCTTGAATGAACTAAAGAGTCGCTCATTTCTCAGATTTTATTTTGAAATAATTAGTCTTGTCAACCCTTAGCCCTCATGGCATCTGAGCCTTGCCCTCTGACTGGAGCTGAGAGAGCTATGTGTAGACTGGTCCACCATGGACCCCGACCCCAAGCGATGCTAAGGCCTTTACACTTGGAGTTGCAGGTGTATGTGGACCAAACACGAACCAAGCAAAAACACAGGTACTGCTGCAGCACCGAGGACCAGTTCTGTGGTAATTTTGTTGCTTGACAAGCAGTGTTTTGCAAACCAAATGACCCAGATGAGCACACTGATTCTACATCAGACCTTTGGTATTGTAAAATAGCCTACAATTGCAATTACAGTCATGTTTTTGGCAAGCAGGAAGACAGAGAAGACATTTGCATCTACATTTTGTGCAAAAGGGTTGCAAAATGCAGAAGGCCTGTGCTGAGTGAACTGTTGGGAACAGGACAGTAGATTTAAAAGAATAAATAAATAAGAACTGTATTAATAGAAAATAAATAACTTTATGGCAGAGGAGTGTAAAGATGATGTGAAGTGTTGTGTCCACCCATGAAACAAATAAATGTCACTTTTCTACTAAACCTGCAGGCAAACCTACATATGATACACATCATTTTCCTATACTTTTAGAATAGTGCCATGTGTAACACAGATTAGATACAAAGATAATCATGGCTTAACCCTACATTCTAGCAACCAAATTGACTGGTCTTTAGTTTATCCCGGATTATACAACAAATCTGGGGTGTATACTTTCTGGATACAACTCACTGACATTGCCTTGTTACTTACCCTGTGGTCGTACACTCACATTTCTTATGACCACACATACATTGATATTTTGATACATGATTATTTTGTCTCTACATCTCTAAAGTAGCATATCTATGTTTCACATACGCAGCATCATAGCGCCGTAAGATGCCTACTTTTCAAATGATTTAAATAGGTTCCGTCAAATACCTTAGACTGGGATTTGAAATGTTACCTTAACCACAAGGGAATTGTCAGACACAAAGTTAATATTCCTTTTACATTCTCTGAGTCGGTGTCGTTGATCAGTTGCCATGGTAACCAATGCTTTGCAAAAGTGGTAGGAGCTTTTGATAGTTATTTCTGGAACATGTTGCTTCTATTTCAGCTTAGTGATGTAGGAGAGCCGCACGAGATACGCTAGGATCAACACGTGTTGACACAGCAATGACTCACTTTTCCCCCCTTCGTTCACATGGACTATTAACCGTATCAGCTAATGAATTGCTCTAAATGTTTTCACAGAAGGCATTACTAGGGACAAAATGCACTCTAAAAGTGTGGAAAGGCGAGCAGCTTTATCTGCATGATATAGCCAACCAATAATGAAAGAGAACTTGTCCGTACATGTCTTTTTATGAATCACACTCTGGAGAACAGGCTGATGTAAGCATTAATAAGTGGAAGGTGCAACACCTTTTCAAGGTGCTCATCTTAGAGCTTAGACTCAGTTGCTAAGGCAACAGTCCACAGATATGGCTACAGACCTTGTTGTCATGGTGATACTGGCAATTTGTTCCTCAACGATGTTGCACTGCCACTGTAATTAAGTGTCCATATTACTATACGTATACATATACATATTACATATGACTATACATAATTATATCTTGGATAGTGTCAGTACTGTTTTCTTTCTTTCCATGGATGTATGTGTAACCTGTGTGTGTGTGTGTGTGTGTGTGTGTGTGTGCGTGTGTGTGTGTGTGCGTGCGCACCATTTAGGATGGAGGCCTCCTGCTTGGAGTTGGCCTTGGAAGGAGAGCGGCTGTGCAAGGCTGGGGACTTTAAAGGGGGGACAGCGTTCTTTGAGGCAGCCGTGCAGGTCGGCACAGAAGACCTGAAGACCCTCAGTGCCATCTATAGCCAGCTGGGCAATGCCTACTTCTACCTCAAGGAGTACGGCAAAGCCCTGGAATACCACAAACATGACCTTACTTTGGCCAGGTGAGAATTGCACCTTTTTTTAATAGCTTCCACCTACTGCATAGTAAAAGTTGGTTTCAAGTTGCCACGTATTGTTTTGAGCTGTTTTGTGAGAATAGGTTCTGGAACAAACTTCTTTTACTGTAGGAGAGAGTGAGTTACACAATTTACTAACTACAGTGTACATTTAATTTGAAAGAGGTATTTTCATCCAGTCAGACATTATGGAGAAAAGCTTGTATTTATTTATCCCAGAATTCAAATTCTACTACTACATAACAAATGCATACTTTCTGTTGTTTGTTGGCAGCTTGAAACACTTAACGGCTAACAACCATCTTAGTTGTATAATGGTTTAATCATTTTGGCCAATAAGGAAAGCTCTGCAGTTAGGCAATAGTTATTCACAATACTGCAGTCAGCTCATTTATGCAGTAGGAGCTCCAAATAAATATCGGAGGAATGATATGCTAATGGTTCTGCTATTTGACGTTCGGACGGTCGCAGAAGAGAAGAATTCACGTTGTCATCCCTGACAGATTGTATTTAGTTGTTGTTGTTTATATTTTTATTATTTACTTCATTAAAAGCATGAGGAGCCTCTGGGATTTTATTATGTTGACATTGAGTTAGGCAATGAAAATTCCGAGAAAAAGTGAGGGGACTTTCATATAGTAACAGTCGACGACTACCAGCTGGATATTTAGCTTGTATGAGTAATCTGCTCCCCTGCCGTGAGTGCAGCTGCTACTTCAGCAGGGAAGCGATCAAAGGCCCCGGGGAGATTTACCTTGTTACATTACATTCTCTCTGGGGCCACTGGGGCCTAATCCTAGGAATTAAACAACCAATTAAAAATGCACCATACATCATCTAGCTTGTAGCAGTACTTTAATGGCTATTGTTTAACTAAATAACACGAATCTTTGCTCCCACTGAACATCAAAAATGTGTTTCCTTATTTTCTCAGAACAATAGGAGACAGAATTGGAGAAGGTAAAGCCAGTGGCAACCTTGGTAACACATTAAAAGTGTTGGGGCGCTTTGACGAGGCTGTTGTGTGCTGTCAAAGACATCTGGATATTTCTCAAGAACAAGGCGACAAGGTAAAAAGCATGTCCTCAAAAAGCTACACAATCTTAATTTCATATTAAGTTAATATTTCACGTGTAGCCTATATACTTGCATTTTTATACCTCCAGTTTATTTCCAAACACCATGAAAGATGTTGCATGCATTATCTGTATCATTACTAATCATTTTTACATGCTTGAGCATATTACTGTAGGCACGTGCGTTTCTGCATATTTACTTTAACCTTTCTTGTCTGTGTGTCTTTATTGTCTGTTGCAGGTTGGAGAGGCCAGAGCCCTGTACAACGTGGGGAACGTGTTTCATGCGAAGGGCAAACAGCAGCTATGGGGCTGCACCCAGGAGCCAGGGGACCTGACTCCTGATGTCAGAGACACACTGCAAAGGGCTACTGGCTTTTATGAGTATGCATTGTTGAGTAATGAACACATACAACAGAAAATCTAAATCACAGCTGTAGCCTCGACAAGTGAGTTGTGGTGTCAAAATGGACATTCAGAATATTCTGCGTTTCCAAAATGACTGACAGTTGTTACCCCTTCAGCTATTCATGAATGCATCTGTGCCTGCGTGACACATCTGGATATGTGTTCTTCTGTTATTTTTACATGCAGATTTATAGATTTTCACTGATATTTCTTAGTCTTGTCTTAGCCGCGCAGTGCATTCACAATTTCACAATTCTTGTCAGGAAGCAGCAAACCAGACGTGATTTGGCCGCGTCTTGCTCACTCATGTACAGAATAACATTTACTTGAATTTGCCGCTATTCACTGTACTATTTGTTCACACAATCCCCTCACTCCCTGATGCTTAAAAGCAGCCCCACATAATATATGAATAGGAATATATGATAAGTTGTGTCAGTTTTCAACAGAATGTTACTTTATGTTGTTGCTGACTATTTCATCTTATTTCCATCAGACCGCAGAATAATTTACTACCAGCTTTAAGTGTTTCACAAACCTTCCGGCAAAATCCAATCTTATGTTTGCCTCTCTGTTTAAAGCGGTTCCTTCAAGCCAGTCTGCCTCATGTGAAATACTACACTGACTTTTGACAAGATCTTCCCTCACAGCTATTGAGCTCTGCAGTTTACACTTGCGAAATATTACACGCATATCTTTTCTGCGCGCCATTATCTGAATTCTGTGTACAGTTTCCGCTTTGACATGCAAGTTTATGAAGTTTATCTATCTAGTACATTTCTTTCGAAATGGTGGGATTTTAGTGGAATTGGTCTCAGGCAGACTCTCAGTGACATTTAAAGGACATTGAATGCAGTTAGTGTGAATTTTAGAGTGCGTCTGCAAAGAAAAGTAAATGTTACTGAATAAATTATGTATCAGAAAATAAGACCAATAAATATGATGCACTTTATTTTTGTGGTTAATGTGTGTCAGTGTTCAGTATCGGTGTTAAGATGCAATCGGTTTTAAATTAAAGCTGTAAAAGTGCAGCTAAATGCTGAAAAAGTTAATAAAATTAATAAAATTGTTAACATCTATACTAACAGTTTAGTTTAACATAATTTCCTGTGTTCTTAAGGATGAACTTGTGTTTGGTAAAAGAACTTGGAGACCGAGCTGCTCAGGGGAGGGCCTATGGGAACCTGGGCAACACCCACTATCTGCTGGGAAACTTTGTCGAAGCTATCAAGTTCCACCGCCAGGTGAAAAATGTTTACCATCATCCTGTTAATACTACTAGTGCATAGATAAGAGTTAGCCTTGTTGTTGTGCCAGAGCAGTTGACCTTGCCTCTGACACAGATTCGTTCACCATGTAGCTATTCAGTAACTTTGTGGCTCGCCATGATATGAAGGAAGTGGAAGAGAGTGGAAATGCAAAGCAAGAGACAGTTAATGAATGAATACAATTCGAATGTCCCTTTTTGTTTAGAGCAGGTCTCACGAATCGTCACATTGTCCTTTTTTTAATTTACAGTATGATTGGTTTGCCTTGTCCAAACTATTAACATACACATTAAGGCCGGTGGGGGGGTTAAATAGCCGGCCATGCTAGTCCTGCTTTCTTTGCAAAGAAAATGGGGAAATTGGTTTCTTGGTGAATCCCTGGCAATCATGGCTTCAGGCTCTGTCTCCCCGTGTTATCTGTTACTCTCCATTGTAAAACATTTGTTTCCTCATGGGAGAGGCCGGTCTCGCTTCCCTTTCCCGTTACAAATCTATCAGTGTGCCATGTAGGGGAGCACGCTGCTTGTAGAGGGAATCAGAGGAGCTGATTTGATGGACCATTGCTGCTGCAGCATCACATCTTTTCATGGAAACGTGCCCAACAGAGCTTGCAACTTGAACTTGTGTAATTGCCTCTGCTTGTACACTGAGCAAAAAAAGCAAAGAAAGCACAGTATGGTAAAATGACGAGAAGTTAACGTTTTATGCCATTCTTCTTCTAAAATTAAGAGGCAGATTGAAAATATTGTTTATTTGCTTTGACTTGACCATTCTGTCGTTCACAGCGATTATCCATAGCCAAAGAATTTGGAGACAAAGCGGCAGAACGGCGAGCCTACAGTAACCTAGGCAATGCCCTGATATTCTTGGGCCAGTTCAACACAGCCACGGAGTACTACAGGTGAGGAAAGAGGGGAGCCTGACATCTAGTGGAGAGAAGGTGAAATGAACCAATTTCTCCAAAAGTGAAAATGTGACTGAAGTGCAAATTGGATATGGAAAAAAAAAAAGACCCAGATTTCTCCCAAAACTCCCATATTCATCCATCGACTCACCTCTTTCTTTCTCCCTGTTACCCTCCACATCTTCAGTGTTTCCTTTACTCACCTGTTTCTTTGTCTGTAGGAAAACTTTGCAGCTGTCCAGGCAGCTGAGGGACCAGGTGATGGAGGCTCAAGCCTGTTACAGTCTTGGAAACACCTACACTCTTTTGCAGCAGTATGAGAGGGCCATAGACTACCACCTGAAACACCTGTACATAGCCCAGGAGCTTACTGACAGGTACGGTCAGCATGAGCAATATCTAATGCATACACACAAACATGAATGAGCACAGGAATAGGTTTTCAAACGTTTGTCTGTATGTTTGTCATTAGAGTTGGTGAGGGCCGGGCCTGCTGGAGTCTGGGAAATGCATATGTGTCTTTAGGGAACCACAAACAAGCTCTCCACTATGCCCGAAAGCACCTGGACATCTCTAAAGAAGTGAGGCTTTTCTTTTTCATTAACGCATTAATTCTAAAACCAAAAATCACCTTTTGGTAGAGTTAAGGCTTTTTGTATTCACCCTAGTTTGACTCGTCTGGCTCCGTTTGACCCTGCCTCCTCATTTCTTCCTCAGATTGGAGACAGAAATGGGGAACTGACAGCCAGAATGAATGTGGAGCAGCTGATGGAGGCTCTGGGGGTCAATGAGAGTGACCTTTCACCCTCCAGTTCAGAGTTTGAGATGCAAGGTAACAGTAAATGTTTTATTTACCTTTTTGTATGAGATATAACATGTCACTTGATGAGCTTTAGAGGTCCTGGGAGGTAGATTTTGTTCCCTTCGAACAGCGCTAAGGTAGCAGTTTCCCCCTGATTCCAGTCTTTATGATAAGCTAAGCTAACTGGCTTCTGGCTGGAGCTTCAATTTTGGCTGGTATCAATCTTCTCATCTAATTCTCGGCAAGAAAGCAAATACGTGTATTTCCCAAAAGTGTTTACACACTTTATACACAGAGTCTGAGTCTGATTTAAGAGAGCCCTTAACTGACTGTGTTTGTCTTATAGTCACACATTGAATGTTTATAATAGAATGAAACTGGAACCTCTTATTATTAGTATGCCATAATAACATTACATTGTCACTGTTCCCACTTATTATAGTTGTTCAGATAATGAAATAGGCAGTGTCAGTCTAATTTACACATAGCAGACTAAATGTGACAGAGTTGGGGCCTTTGTGAAGAACACTGAAGATCTTTTATTGCATATTGTGAAGAGCTTTTTCAGCAGCGGAGCTTTTTAAATAATAACATTAGTATCTATTAAATATATATTAATATTAAATCAGGTAAATCGTTTATCATTTAAATGTGAGCTTAGAGTTTCACCATACTGTACGCTAAACCAGTACAGTGTCATTACAATAATAGTAATTGTAACTGCATTAGTCCAATAAGTAATGTCCACGCTTCCTACTGATGTCTTTTTGAAGATTTATTCTCGCTCTCTCTGCTTCTCCATTTCACCGTGAAAACTACAAATAAATAAACAAACGTTTCAAATATATATCAGCGCTACACTCTCTCAAGCTAGCCAACAGTTTCAACAGGTTAGCACACCAGAA
>JAVQJD010096402.1:0-21855 GCA_036023655.1 Nannoperca australis | reverse complement strand
ATATATATATATATATATATATATATATATATTTATATATATATATATTAATTTTTTATTTAAGCCCAATTCAGAACTGTTACTCGTAGGATGCAGTACCAGAAAACAATTTAATTTTTTTTGGCAAACATTCTAATACAGGTTTGTAAACAATTTTTCCCTTGTTGAAATAAAGACTTTTCATAGAACATCCATCCATCCATCCGTCTGTCGAACTAAATCGGCATCAATGTTTCCAAAATAAAAAAAAAAATAATAATGCTACTCTGAAATCTGCAGAACTCAAACTGAGAATCAAATACATTTGACATCGTAGTAACGATTTGTCCTCAGGTGGATGACGCGTTTCTTTCTAAAACAAAAAACACAGACATGTTTGCCACTGGATAAAGTTGAATAGGTGGGCGCAGTCCTTTCCAGGGTCTAGAGATGAACCATTCTGGAAAATAAGGATCTCCTCGATCTCTTTGATTAAGGTCAGTTACTGTTACTCCAGCCAGGTTGATCCTGAGTGCTCTGGCTGGTCAAACACTATTAGCAGCTTTTTTTTTGTTGTTGTCGTTTTTCATCTTTCTTACTTTTTTTCTCTCCACATTTCAGTTTCCTTTCTTTCACCTGTCACTTCACATAATACACAACCATACAAACACACACTCATACAATTTGTAACACTCCTTCCAAACTTAACATCCCAGCCTTCCTCCTCCACCACTGAGACAGACAGACAGACAGACAGACAGACACACACACACACACACACACACCCTGTTTACAGGCAGTTATAGTTCCTTTGTGTGACCCTAAAGGTCGGCCCAACTCGACGTTTCAGAGTGTAAACAGCGTAAGGCACCCATAATGCACCGTGAACAATAAACACTGTTGGTGCAGGAAATACTGCCCCCTATCGACAGGGGGTCATACTCCTTTAGTTACCCCCCACCCCCTTCACCATTACAACTACATTTACAATCCATGCACACATACTGTTGTTGCTTCTCAGTCAGCTCAAGTGATTTCTCCTGCCCGTCTCATTTCCTTCCTCCTCAAGCTCAAACCCAGCGATGACAAGCCAAGTGTTGATGCAAGGTTATCCAGTACAGTTCTTATGAGAAGAAGGGAAATGAGGCGAGAGAGACATTGTTGCCAAATGAGGTGACGTAATGCATCGTGCGTGCAAAATGGCTTCACAAAGTCAAAACACATAAGGCCCGCATTCATTTTTTGCATTGTTTTCAACAAAAGTTAAACAATATATCATGTGTGGACTCCTCTTTTGCACTACGAGTCCCAAAATAAATAGATCTCCCTCTTTATTTTTTTTACTTAAATAAATGTTAATATTTTCTCTGATGCTCAAAAATACTTTTTTTGTTCTTTTTGTTTTGCCTGAAGATAAGGTCCTTCAAAAAGGTTAGAAGAGTTTAAGTTTTCCCCCTAAACCCCCTCACACATGCAGGCAGCCCCCTTCCACTGGTCCAGTGGTATGAAATTCCACAAGCGCTCATTTAGAAAAGAAAAATAAACAGAAAACAAAAAGAATGGGGGGGGTAAAGTCAAACGTAAGGTTTTCAAGATTGCGGGGGAACAATGAAGCCAGTGGAATCAAAGATCGGAAAAGAAGGAATGAAGAAGGATAATGGGAAAAGGAAAAAAGAAAGTGGGAGAGGTTGGGGGGGTGGCGTGTTGCCAGGTGGACACCCCTTCCTGGTTCGACACTCCCTTCTCAATACTGATCAGTGGAGATGTTGTGCTCTCAGCACCAGGCCTGGGCTCTGCGCTGGTCAAAATCAGCTATTAGCCGCTTGATGTGAGCCAACTTGTTGTGCAGGTACTCGCAGCGCTGCTTCTCCTCGTGGTAATTGGGGCTGTGCTGTAAAACAAACGCACACACGTAAGATCAGACTCCAGAACCTCGCAAGGCCAGTGCTAACATAGAATTAACTGATTGGGACCTGTCTACATCATGAAATGAGTGTTTCATGATGTAGACACATACAGTCAAAAGTTTGGACACACTTTCCCATTCAAGTGTGTGTAAACCTTTGACTGGTACTGTTCACTTACAGAGACCTTTCAGGATTCTACAGGGTGAAATTGGAACAACCAGTCTGGGATTAGCTTCTACTATGGGGGCAATGATTATTAAAAACCTGTGTTTGATGATTTCAAAATAAAATGCCTAAAATTACCTTTCCCTTCATTCTCTAACTTTCAATTGTAAATCTACCTGGAAAATTACTTCAGGCCGTACCAAAAGGAGTGAATCGCCATCCCAGTCAATAAAAATTTAAATTTATTTTATTTCATCTTTCCCCATGCTGGTCTCACCTAATAAAATTGTTTTCATAACATTTCCAACATGAAATGCAGTACATTTAATTAAGGAAGTTCAAGCACTGCCAAGTTAACATTTTATATGAATAAAAAAAGAATTCCTTCTTTCAGACATTTACATATTGAATTGACTGGTGGATCAACATCAGTAAAGAGTTAAGTGACGGCAAATCAGTTGCTAGGAAACATCTGTAGTGCTATCCAATCAAAAGCAATCAACAATGCAAACAGGAAATCAGTGTAGCATCACAAGCCTGCACATGACTGCCAAAAATAATTGAGGGGGTCAAGCAATATGATAAACGTATGTGCTGGTCCTTAGTAAATATAGAGGACTCCTTTACAGTACCAGTCAAATGTTTGGACACACTTGAATGGGAAAGTGTGTCCAAACATTTGACTGGTACTGTAAATATAAAGACCAATCAGTTTCAGTCAGTCTCCCCTGTGTCTCCTGACCAGCACACTACGTAGCTGTGAGGCCACGCCTCCTACAGTTGTTGTTCCCTCCCTCGTTGCATTTGATTTTAAATAATCTGGGAAAGAGGGTTCTAGCAGAGTTTGAGGGTGAAATTAATTAACCTTTAAACTTTCAGACAGACGTCTGTCAGAGGGTAAACTACTCACTTGTTTCATCTTTTTGTACTCTTTCAAGACTTCTTCTTGCACCTTCTGTAAAAATAAAAAAATAAAAAGCACTTAATGCACATCTACATCATTCATAAGTATTACAAATCACAAATAAAATACCCTCCAAATTAATGACTTTGTAAAAGGGAACACGTGAGGCTGGAAATGTTGCCAATGTTGTGAATTTGGTTCACACAGAAATCAAAACTTTAAAGCTGTATGTGATGTCTGTGTCTGATGACAAACAGACAACAAATGTGCTGCCTGGTAGTTGCAGATCTCAGATCTCTTATTACTGTTAATTATAAACCAAAGAAAAGAACGCATCACTTCCTGCGAGCCAAATGCTTCATTACATTCTGTAAGAGTCTACTACAACACAAGTTAATATCACTATGGTAAAGACTTAATGATGCGATTTCTGTATTCCTATAATATTAAATAATTATTAATTATAACTCCTATAATTTAATACTTAAAAAATTATGGAATATGCAGCCAGTTTGTGTCTTTAGAGAAGAAATGGAATGTGAAATGACAACATGAACACAAGCACAGTGGATTCGTGCGGTTTCATTATGACCTGGTACTCTTTGGTGCCAGGTGCCAGCTTCCGGCACTGCGTGTCCAGCTGCGTAAAGCGGCGGGTGATGCTCTCCACGCGGGCGTGCAGCAGGCGATACTCGTCGTACTCTGCATTGAAGTCATTCTTGTAGCTTTGTCGCTGGCCCATAGACACCAACGCCGTGTACTTCCTGTGAACGCGGGGAAGGACATTTAGCAAATTCTTCTAAAAATGGTTACATGCATAAAATGGGACATTTAAAATGATTTCAGAAAAATTGTTTTGCCACGTGCCTGTCCGTGTTTTAAATAAAAGAAAAGTGGAAACTATTACACAATGATTACCAGACTGCACAAATGAAACACTTCTGTTTATTGCTGCATTTCCTGTCCTAATCCTCAGGCTTGTGTCTGCTCTCACACTCCTGTTTAATGATAGTCAAATGTTTCAAACTGTGAGACCTGTGAAAGGGAGAGAGGCTCAAGCTGTAGGAACTTGGAGGTTACTCACACTACATAGTCAGGCAGCTCGGTTGTGGTGGAGAATTCAGTGGATTTGACTGGCTTCTCTTTATCTGAAGAGTCTGAGGAGAAAGAGGAAAGTGTTAGAATGGAAATACCTCACTGATAATTCATAATATAAAGAATCTTTGTATTGCTCTTTTGTATTCTGTAGGTGACTATACAGTATGTACTAGTTTTGAAAACAGTGTTGGTGGTGTCTGCCATTTTCAACAAATATGGCAACACACAAAAGGAATAGACAGTAAATGACGCATGGACTGAACTTGTACTGAAATTAAATAAAAATAAGAGCTCCTGGTTTTTTAGCAGTTAATAAACCTAGTATTGGCATATTGTTGTGTAAGACTGCAACACACAGACTATGAGGAAGAAAGAGCCTCTCAAACAACGACCACAATAGACAGAACTAAAGACTGCAGAGTAGAGCGCTCAGATCCATGTCTCAACATTCAGACAACATCCAGAGTAGCAGTGTAATCAAAGATCACACAGTATGTGGCTGGGTGGGCTGTAACAGACAACACAGAGATAAACACTGAAACACGGTGAGCAACAATTCAAAGTCTGAAAGATAAACTGGCTGGAAACTTCAAAAAAGGAGGCATGTCAGTCACAAGACCAATGTTTAAACGTGTGCATGGCGACACAAACTGCGCAGTAGCACATTGAAGAGATCAGCATTTTGCTTTCAAATGATCTGAAAAAATGTAGGGAGGCAAATCCACATTGTGTAAAATGTTTCCTTGCCATTTGAAATCTTGGTTTGATCTTTCCCCAACGTAGCAGGTGATTACACTACTACTACTACTACTACAAGACCTTTCTTGAACACATTAAAGCAGTATTAAGCGATTTATGGCCACTAGGACACAGACAAACTCCAAAACAAGCAGACAGAGCTCGACATATTACAGCCATTTCACATTGTGTGGCTAACATCATATCATCCCACAGGCCTTTATCAGAGCAGACATTAGAATTTGTCATAGCAGGATAAGCACAGGTGTTACTGACATTAAGGATGGCTCTGTTCTATTTAAATGTTTCAGTAAGACATGATGGTGCGACAGTGAGCGAGTCCTGGTACAATACCAGGACTTAGAAACAGAAGCAGGTAAATGGGATTCAGCCATCGTTCATTTAATAATTTACCCCTTTGTTTTTGTTTTTTTTAAATATTGTGACATTTCAAAGTTTTCTGTGAAAAAGGCCTGTTGGGGAAGTAGAAGGCACAATTTTGTTTGGTTTATTCCCCACCAACTCCTGAGAAAAGAGCTAAATTTAGCAGCTAGACGTTTGACTCTCTTCAACGGCTAGTCATCAACTTCGTCTGTCTGCTATTTAATTGGCAAGTGGCGTCAAGGCTAACTTGCCAATAACACCCGTCTGCTGTTATGTCAAAACAATCAACTACACGAGGCTAAAATGCTCCCAAACACTGCTGTTAATTCTCTGTGCGTTTGACACAATGAACAACCCCTTTTGCATTACATGTAGCTAATTTAATTCAGTGTTGATATACAACATTAGCTTTAAAAAGACATCCCCTCAACTATATTACCCCATACTGATTAAGTAATTGTTCAGTGTAGATAAACCAAGTCATACATAAAGGGTGAAAAACATGACCAATTTAATATAAAAAAATGTATATTAAATTTTTTTATATTAAATTGCCTTGCATGTTGGAAACATGCATATATTAAAGTTTTGAAACATTTGGTTCAGTGATGCAGTGAACAAGACAGAGACGCACCTTTGTGAGGATTCTTGTCGACGACTTCTCTGCTCTCTTCCTCAGCACTGCGTCTCTTCTTGGCTCTACGAGTCTCTTCAGACTGCTCTGCTACATTAGGTGGACTTCTGCTGCCTCGTTCCGTCCGTTTCCCTTTCTCCCTCTCTCGACCCTTCTCTTTGTGCTTCTTGGATTTCTTTTTAAACTTCTTGTTGGTACTGCCGGACAAGGGCGGGCTGGTGATGACAGTGGAGGTAACAGTGAGTGAGGTGCAAGGAGGAGGGGGAGGGGGAGGGCTGGGGGAGGCGGCTGGTCTTGGGACGGGGACGGGGACAGGGACAGGGAGCTGATAGCGGTCCTGCAGGGTCCTATCGGATGAGAAGGGGATGGGTGAAGGGTCTCTGCAGGAGGAACTCTGGTCCATGGGCAGGTCCTGGGTGCCACAGCCCTCTGGGGTGCTGGGGGAGTTGGAGTTGGAGGCCGGGCTGGGCTGCTGGTGAGAGGGTGCAGGGGGGTGGGACGAGACGGGGAGATGGGTGGGAGGGCCCGCTATGACGGAGGGTAGGGACGAGCGTTTAGAGTTGGGGCTGCCCTCGTCCTCCCGGCGGTCGGAGGAGGAGGATGAAGATGCAGCTGGCCCTCGATTGCTGAGGTGGGAGATGCGGGCTTTCTTGGGCGCCAGAGGATCAATGAAGTCCAAGTCTGGCTGGCGCTTCTAGAAGAAAACACCCAGAATTTTGCTAAAAATGTGAACAACTTTCTACTTAAAAGTGGGGGGCATGTGTGTATTTGTTCAGATACCTGAGGGGATGTGGGGACACCATCTTTGGGAGAACTGCTGGATGGGAAGGTCTCGATAGGAAGCCCTAATTTGCTGTTAAAGAAAGGAAAGTGGTGTCAGAAGGGAATAGCGTAACAAAAGGAAGGACCTGCTGAAGAAATCATCATCATTCTATTAAAGCACTTGTTTGCAAAGTGTTTTTATATTTAAACTCACTACACAGAACTTTATTATTTTCAGTCATCTATACTTTCCTTCTGACAGACAGGAGCTGCAGCTGTGTCAAAAAATGGAAAGAGAAGCCTGCAAGCTAGCAAACAGGTATGTAAACAATGCAACAATTTTTTTTTTTTTAAAGAATCTGCCTTACTAAATGTTTTATGACTAAGGAAAGGCATTCAACACGTTTGTCAGGCCTCGAGGGTAAACACAATGGGGGTTGGTTAACAACACTAAATGTAAACATATCTTTCGATTGTTTACAACAAAGGTCCATGGGGCACCGGTACCAACTGCAATCCTTGACAATACATGTTTAAAAACACTTTCCAACTAGTGTTTCACTGCTAACAACATAATTCAAATATCAGATATCGACCTACAAACCATGTTGTCCCTGTATTAATATGGGGTAGACTAAATAACAAGGACACCTAACAATATGATGCAATCCACAACCTACACCCCACAAGAAACTGTAAAGTTGTGTGTGCTATTGTTGCCATCCCATCTCATGTCTAGTCTAACATAATGATTTGTTACTGTAAAACAAAACCTTCTTGTGTACTATATGAAGTACTGACACATTAAAATGTTCCTTAAACATAATCATTGAGTAATCCCTCCGTAGAACTGAGAGGTGTCCGTCTGCTTCCAATGCAAATCTTTTACAGACAATTCATAAAAAAAATTATAAACAAACACTGGAATCCACTGCAACTAATAGTTACTATACTGTTTGAGGAAAGAAAGAGCCAACTGTAACAACGGCCTACCTTCCTCTTACACTTACGTGTAGTTACACAGTATAAAATGCAAATGCTTTATTAGTTCAAGTCAGAATGTATTTAAGCTCAGTAAAATTTAAAATGCCTTCTGTACCGAGCCAGGATCCGGTCAACCTGGGTCTTCTCGTCCTCAGAGTATCCAGGCCAGTCTCGCTGGACATCACGAAATATAAAGTCCTTCAGTGAGTATGTGTTGTCTTTGGGGTTCAAGTTTGCCACCTGTTTTACGCATGCATGCACGCACACACACACACACACACACACACACACACACACACAGTTAATAATGACACTATGACAGCATGAGAAATACAGCACGTACAGAAACGTCACATTTCCTGTGCTGGCTAATCATCTGTGCATGTAAATGTTTAACGATTGAGTGGCTTCTTGTTTCCTGTCAGTGAATGAAGCCTTCATATGGTGAGGCGGGTTTCCTCAGGAAGATTTGTGTCTAAACACCTAAATATCAGCTTTTGTGAAAACTAAAAGTTATAACTGCTGGATTGTTCTGTATAATGGAGGGCGTGTAAATACGAATTACTGGGTCACTTGCATTTTAAGTTTCCATCTTCATATTAATAAGGCAAAACACACCCTACACAGACACCTTACAGTACCTGTTGCAGGGTGGTTCCCAATGAGTTTCGGTCCTTCTGGTTGATGCCGTCCCGCTGCAAACGGGCAAGCACTTCCAGCTTCTTGTAGGACCTCAGTGCCAGCAGGTGGATAATGCGGTCCCGGAAAGGTCGCTGGGACACTGGGTTATTGGAAAGGCACTTACGAATAGTGTTGGCTGGGTTGATGGGTGTGGAGCGCTTGCGCTCTGGGACCACCTCTGGGGCCGACAGCGCTGGTTTACGGATATGGACTTGCTTTCCTAAAGACAGAAAGTAAAGACGATGTTAAAAGCCTCTTCTTCTCTGCAAGAATCATCATCATCATGCGGTTTTTAAGTTGCCATATATTTGCTTGACAACACTGCTGCCTACCGTCTTCAACTCGCTTTGATTCCACTCAACTCTGTGGAACTAACCTCAAAGTGGGATAAAATGTCCCTTTTGCCAGTAGTTTCAGAAGGCCACAAACCTTGCATGCTTATAAAGAAGCCAGTGAGCTGCAACCGTCTCACTAAAAACACAAGGACTGAACAGTGTTATGAGTGTGTAAAAAACAAACAAAAACTACTTGCTTTAGTGGTGCCAATGGGCCTTAGTTCTTTTCAGTTTTTGAAGAAAGGCGGTTTCAATTGTGATAATGTTTATGCAAATCACCATCAGAGAGTCAGTCAAAGAAAAAGACGTCAGCACTAAACTACACTGTATACCGGACTTCTGTTCTCCGTATCAACTAACACTAGTTTGGAAACATGATTTACATGAAAGAGTCTAGGAAAAGGTCTCTCCAGTGACCACTTGTGAATGGATCTCACTTCCCCACTCTATGTGCAAGTATACGTGTCCATCATTTCTGTTTGCAAAGACAAAATGCACCAGCAATGCACTCCCCGTGCCTAGTCTGCCAGAAATGAAAAGAAGTAGTTTGTGAAGATCAAAACAAGACGAACTCATTCTGCTTACGCAGAGGATTGTTGTCAGTTGAGTAGGTGGTCCTTCAATGTGGCCAAGGACAAAGAATGTGGAACTTGGAGCTGTCCACTTGTGATCGGATCACCCGAGAAGCGCGTTAATGCCAGGTGCAGATGTGACCTGTGCGGTTTGAACCCAAGACACCTCTTGTCTGTGTTGCTGAGCTAGGTGCGTAGTCAGGGTGCCTGCACATTCCCCTGTGCCGTTTCATGGTCATTATGAAATTCTAAAGCTCTTTAAGAGATTATGGTTAGAGAGAGGAAGAGAAAAGGAACACCCCCCCACCCCCCCGTCAAAAAGCAGAGACAAGGAGCAATGTGAGGAGCTGTAAACTTACACATTTTGCATTGTCTGGCCAAATTATGTAATTATGTTTACATACATACATGGGTTACACTGCTCTCATTAAGAGATGCAGGCTACAGACAAATGATAAAACTACAAGTTAAAATAACAATATACAAATGGCTGTTACCTGAAATTAACAGCCTGTGAAAACAAGAATCTAAAGGCCCCTTTTGCATTAGTAAATAGGGTGCTCACTCCAAACCAGCTGCTACAAGCTCCTGTCCCACCCCTTTTCTCTGCTGCTCCTCTCGTTTCCCAGTTTCTATCTGGGCCACTGTATGCAAATGTTTCACCGGGGCCCAAAAAAAACAGGCCTGAGGAGGTTTAACTCACGTAGAAAAATTTGTGGACTGAGCTAGACTTTTGATTCTGGTTTAACCAAGGAAATCTTTGACAAGGGCTAAGATCTTACAAACTCGTTTAGACTATAAAAAGGCATCAAATTGCTTTGTATCGTGGATAAAAAGGACTCCAGAAGCTGTCTGAGCCCAAGAGTCAAGAGTACAAGTATGCATTGTTGTTGTTTTAGTTTTCTTAGGACTTGTTTGATGAGGTCATCCCATCACTCAAGCAATAGGCATAAATAAAAATGGCAATAGAGTAATTAGATTAGAAATAGTGTTGTTCATTCATTAAAATAGAAAGGGAATCATTTGTAACATTATTTTGAGTTCTCTGTATGAATTTTGTTCTTTAACAGAATTATATATTCATCAGTCATAATAATTATGTTGACAATGTCAGGTAAGCTATTTAGGACATTATTAAAGAAGGTTAACGGAGACACCTGTCCCCTGTCTCCAAGTAGATAGGATCTGCTGAGCATTGTCTTTTCTTCTTCAGGACATATGCAAATAAGGTTACATTTCAGTTTCATGTCTCTTACTTGCATTTTCTCGCTCGGTTTTAACAGCTAGCAAGCTCTTGAGCAACTGAAACACACTACCTCAGGAGCAGGGACAGGAAATAAGCCCCAGAAGCTACAATTGTATATTATTTATCTAATTATTTTATTTACTTTTGGGCTTGACTGTATATATATATTTTTTTTATAAAATCGGTTTTAATTTTGTCTAGAGCTACAATTCTTAAGTAACTTAACTTATCTTCAGTAACTTATTAACTTCATAACATTATATATGTGTCCCTATAGTGATTAACACAGACCATCAAAATATCTAAATAATCTAATAATAAATCTAGTGTTGCTCTGTGGTTTGTTAGATCTTCGATAGCCAAACCATTTCCATATGATTAGAGACTGAGCAACGCTACTCTTCCTTTGTAGTGTCCTTTACTGGCATGCTCACTTTTTATATGTTTAAGATATTATCTTAGACTGAAACAACAACAACAACAACAAAGAAACAAGAACCATAGCACTGTAATGTATTGTGGGCTTGTCTTTCCTGTCCAGCAGTTGGTTTTAAGTTTGTCTGTGCCTTGAGCCTGTATTTGTTGTGTAACTAGGAGTCGTACAACAAGTTTCTGCCCAAAGTCTCAAAAACAGATGCTGAAAATAAGGGAGGGGGGCAGGAACACATTTGGCACAAGACATTACATCAGCACGTTGTTTAGTTGCACATCCCTCACCCTACCTGCTCCAAGTTGGATAAGACATATGAGAAAGGTTGGAGAGAGTGACGAGCCAAATTAGATTATCAAAGAATACTTTTTCTGTTTAGTTTGTGTAACTCCAATCCAGGTGCTAGGTGGCTCAGTGGACAGGAAACTGGTTGACACGCATTTATGTTCATCAAGTGTAAGGGAAACGTGTAAAGTTAGTTCTAAATGGTTGCAAGTTATAGGTGCTAAATGCAAAACGCACACAAGAAGATACACAAAATGTGTGTATCAATTTGGCAGCCTATCAATAAAACAGAAATAGCTTTGCCTGCCCCCTTTGGCCCTTATCAGTCAGACTGCTAATCTGGAAAAAACTGAGGAAGGAAAATGGCTTAGTCAGTTGCAATAATGGATTTGAATAGGTGAAAGCTGAAAGCCTGACTCCATTCAGTCTCTCAAAAGGGGGCAAGTTTGAAAAGAGATGAGAGGTTTTGATAGGACATAGAGCAATGCTGATGTTCCGGGATCCAACCTGGCCTCTGAGCGTGGCAGACGTGAGACTGCAGTGAGGGCTTTACCTCTGTACTGGCCTCCAGGCTTGATGACTTTGGTCCCACGTTCACGTGTGTCCTCGGCGGCCTGGGTCATGCGTTCCCGGGTCACCTGGTAGGAGTCATTAGTGGCGCATATTGTGACCTTGTCCTGCACCGTCGCCAACAATGCCAGGTGTGAGGCCCCTGAGCTGGAGACAAAAAAGGGGATATGAGAAAGAAATGTGAGGCAGAGAGAGATTTCCTTCTAGCAATGTGTGGAAAGACAGTTACCAGTTGATTCAGCTGACCAGTGATCATTACCTTGACACATACTGATGGATGCACTCAAAGCTTCCCTGAGGGTTGTCCTTTCCCACATTAGACAGGTAGAAATCAAAATTGTGGAAGGTGTCAGAGGAGGAATTGGTCTTGGGAATTTTAATGCGCTGTAAAAATTCACACAAAAACATAATAAACAAAACATAATTAACTGAGGCGAGATAGACTCTCAAAAGTCAATATAAAACTGCCATATGCTCTGACGAGCCATGTGGTAAAACCCAAATCTTGCCTGTGTTTTCACTTAAGAGTCCAGTGTCTGTGTGTGCACATACTGCATAGAGGAAGTGTCTACATCTGAGCTATGGGAAGGTCTCTGAGATCTCAGCAGCTAAGAGGAGGCTGTATGTGAGTCATGTGCATCTTGGACTACAAGCAGTGCAAAACAGTGTGTATTGACTTTATTAGTTTGTGCCTCTCTGAAGAGTTCAGCAGTTTGTATACAGAACACATCTTACACTACCAATCTTAAATTATAACGACATCAAAACTAGCATTAATTATCTTCTACATGTGCATTGTGTAATGAGAATACCAAATAAAAAAAAACATTTATTACAATATAATAATGACTTTTGTATCATCTGAGCTGTGTGAGCTTGCACTGTATTCTTATGCCATGATTAGCGTATAATCGGATCACTCAATAAACAAACAATCGTGACCGTGCTATAATGGGCTAACACTGGTGGTACCATAGATAAATGTGAACTGAGGAGTACCTGAGTAGCTGATTAACTTGACCAAGTCAGAAAGAGTCTTATTGGTTCCAAGATACTCATGTGGGGGCGTTTCAATGAAAACAACTCAGCAAGAAAAGTAACTAAATGAATGAATACATTAATACATTTTATTTATTCTATACCAGGAAATCACAATATAGGATGCAATCACTCATCTGACCCCTATCCTAAAAAAAAAAAGAGGGGGGGGGGATACTTACCCCTTGGAGTCCCTTGAATTGTATTGTTGGCCGCAAAGAAGGTACATTCTGAAAGTGAAGAGAAACAACACTTTAACTCATACCAACACTTTGAGCAATACCATGGGGGCAAGTAACAACTAACTGCTACACAATGTGGAACTAAGTAAATACTGGTCTAGAACCTGCACAGAATGTTGTACTGTTTGACTGACACTTCAGATCTTAAAATGTTTGTGTGTAGACACAGAAGAGCTTTAGGGTCCTGTCACACAAAGCATACCCCAAACCCAGCACTGAAAAGGGTAGACTGATAAAAACACACATTTCTTGTTTTGTCTGTAAACTGAAAAACTTTACATAAAAGAAAAAGGCTTAGCTAGGGAATGTTTATCATTTTTTAAGCAAAATTTCCAATCAATCAATATAACAGCAGAATTTTTCTGTTGACGATCTGGTACTAGTAGTCTGGCATGTGATGCAAAAACCAGTGACTCTGTCGGCCACAAATACTTGATGACGGTCCACTGGCAGCCGATGCTTGGCTCTAAGTTCTTAAGTTTAAATCTACAGAGAAACCCATGTGAGTCAACTTAACCTGCACCTACTTTTTAAGCTGTTAAGAGGTAGGTTGAAGGTAAAATTGTTTGCTTTTATGTGAACACAAACATTGGAACTTGGACAACGAACAAATAGAGTGATACTTTGAAGAGGATATTTTTGAAGCTCCTCTGTTTTGTGTAGGTTTGCAGCTTTGCGCTGGTGGCTACTTGAAACGGAGTTGACTGCCACAAATATGCAGTAGCTGATTTGGTGCAGTATGGGAAAGCACAGTACTTCATGCTTCTTCACACAGCTGAAGCCAACAGGAGAACTACTCCGCTAGATCATGGACTTGTTGCGTCAACTGGTTTGTGCATTTATGCATTTTATCAACATCTTCTCTACATTCCTGGACATTAAAACATGCTTGCTAACTCATACACGAAAAAAGGTCCAGGTAATTAAGGATAAAGTGCATACTTGTTTCAGACTGAAAGAACCATGTCATGGTTGTTAAAGCTAAACTACTCCAAGCCACTGCCTGACTCCCTCCCCCACACTATCCATAAACCCACTCACACACACAGTTCTGATCACATTTCACATCACCACAGAAAGACAAAGATAGCCAGCTTCCATAGTTCGATGACTGGTTGAGCTACAACACACATTACTGAGAGGGAGAGAGAAACAAAAAGCAGGCAGTTTTGGCTGCTCAGTCAGCAAGAGATGGCAGGCTGCCGTTCAATGCAGCGCACAGGCCGACATTACCACATCCAATAAGGTTGTAGCATGGGCTGTCACAAAAGAATTCATTCAACGTAGTGATGACTTGGTTTGCCAGCTGTCAGAAACTGACTAAATAATCATTTAAAAATGTTTGCTTTTGAATCCATATTTTAACCAATCTATTTATTATTTGGGGGTGACAGCGAGCAAAGGTTTCACATACTGGGGTATGAGTGGTGTGTGTGACATACAGACACACCATGCGCCATAAAAAGCAGTCAGAGATCTCTGAACACGACAGCCTCATGCTAAGCTGCACTGCATCAGCCCTGAGTAGAGATCTAGGCCCAGCCACTGTGTTATGCAACAGAGTTGTTGTTTGCAGAGTTTTGGTCAGGTAACTTGGCTTTGTACAGTTCAAGATTAAAAAGTTATATTTAATCTGCACAGGTATGCAGTGCCCCATTAGCGCACTTGATGACTGGTGGTGTCAAGCTCAGGGGTCAAATGCAGTAGCTTTCATGAGTAGTAGTAGTAGTTTATTAAGAATTTAAAAAAAGCACATGAATAAATAGTATGTGAACAAAATGATCGATCACGAGTGCAATTTTCGTATATACACACACAAATGTTTTATGCCATATGTTTTAACTGCTGGCCTAGTTTTCTCATGCAACTTGACGTGAATGGGAGTATGCAAAAACATTTTCAGCAATTTGCCAAACAAGGCCAAATGATATCTTTGTCCCGTGTAAACCTTTAAGGCGCTTGCTCATATACTTGCTGTTGCTACAGTTTGGCAGTTTGTTAGACAGTAACGTTTCCCAATTAAATTAAATAAAAAGGGATGAGCCTGGCTATGAGCGTCATCCCTGCCCGGTTGTGGTGTTACGTTTTCTAACTAGCTAAAACGTCTAACCATATGGTAAGCTAAAGCTGGCCAGTCACCGACATGCTTGAAACGCCAATAGGTTCACTTGTTATCATGTTACATTAGCCTTTATTTATCACAATATTTCCACCCTACCCGACTTACATACTACATCATCGAATGAAAGTTCATGTTGGTTAACTAGCTAGTTAAGTTAAACTTTTATATTAAACTCTCAGCATACGAGACGTGTCTAGTGACGAGTGTGTAGTCACCCATATGAAATTACCACTTTCCTAATTTGGTCAAAGTAACGTTAGTTTGACAAGGAAAAAAATTGTCTGGCCGGTTCAGACTAACGTAGTGTAGAGCTAACGTTGGCTAATCAGAGTATCTAACTTTACCAACAGGTCTTCTAGGTTAAATAACATTTGTCAGTTCGTAAAACCTGGCCAGAACACGAGAGAAATGCCTCATTTACCTTCTTCGTTTGATTAATTTAATGACACAAGACTAATGTGATGAAAAAAACAAGTAGAAAGTCGCTCTGTCAACAGCATAGCTAACTTTTTAGCTTTAGCTGTGCGTGGCAGTTAGGCTTCCCAGCAGATACAAGCTGTGTCAGCCCCGACAGTCCTGGCTAGTTTTAACTTAAATAAAAGCCCGTTTCACTTACCATACAATTTTGGTAGGTCTCTATCGCTCTCAGTGCTGTCTCGGTCAATTTGACATGTAAAACGGTGACTCGGTCTGCGCTCTGTTGGCCACAATTTAATCCGTACCTCCCATCCTCGGAGAGCGCCGCCATCTTTACCAGCCCTCCACCATCGTCCCTTTGAGGCTGGAGCATTTAGCAGCATAGGCTCCCTGTGCTCACTCTGGCCCGGGGAGGGACTACAGCTGCTGCCTAAAGGGCTGACAGTAGTGGATTAGTCTTGACTTGCTAGCGTTTTTCACTTTTCCAAGCACAGTGAATTTACAGTAAAGCATTGTGCTTTATAAGATGTTGTTGTGTATAAGAAGTGTACCATGATTTGGTTTACTTTTACAAGTAGGCTTTGATAACCATTTACAGAAACATGGTTGTATGGGGTGCGATGTGGTCTTTAAAACCTTATTAGAGGAACAATTCTAGTAACCAGTTTCCTCTTCTCTGTAAATCCATGTAACCCCCCCCCCCCCCCCCAACACACACACACACACACACACTTACAGGAACACACACACTCACAGGAACACACACACTCACAGGGACACACACACTCACAGGAACACACACAGTGCTAATTCAAAGTCTTTCTCTCTCTCTCCATTAGATTCTCCAGACTCTGGACCTTCATCCAGTGATACTGGGGGAACAACATACTCGGCCCCTGTGGGGCTTTCAGGTAAATATTCCTACAAACAGATTTCCTGTTTATACCACCCATTTTCTCATCTTTTTCTACTCTTCCTTCCTTTTACCAATCCTATTATTTTACTCTTCTGTTTTCTTTTCTGTCTCCTGTGCATTCCTCCGAACACACACACACACACACACACACACACACACACACTCATCTCCCCTCCATACTTGTGATGATGAGGCAGTGATTGTGGGGGCCCCCGCTTCCCCTCTGTAATAAAACAAAAAAAAAAGCCAGTGAAGGAGGGTGGTGTAATTCTCCCACATCCACATACATTCCTCCCTCCTGGCTCTTTGAACATCGCTCATCTCTTCTCCCCATTCCCTCTCATCCCTTTCCGTGTTATGTTGTAATGGAAGACAAACACGCCGAACCGTTGTTTGGAGAAGAATACACTGTGAGTGTGGTACTGTGGGGAGAGAGAGAGAGAGGCTTCAACTGACGTGCGAGTGTTTGCTGGGGTGTGTTTGTTTGTACAGGGAACGTCTTTGTGGACAGTCAGATCTCCTCTGGGCTCTGTGTGTGGATACGACTGAGACACAAGGCACCTTTCTCTCTTCCATCACTCATGCAGGACGTGTTTCGGGGCTTCCTCGGCTTTTCTCCCATAATCCCCTTTGGCAGTGTTAGCGTTCCTAACCCAGCGCTCTGTCCGCGGGCTACAGAAAAAGATGGTGTTCATGAGAAAAAGACTTTGCTCTCCTCTGTGCTGTTCTCTGCTTTCCTTTGCCTCAGATGGTTCTCATTACTGGGCCTTTAAAGCCTGTTTTATGTCAGTTGGTGTTGGCTGCCCGTTTCCCTCCCTCCTTTGTTTGGTAGTAGGGGGGTGGGGTGGGGTGGGGGTTAGCCTGTCTGCATGTGTGTGTCTCCTTAGATGGGGGGGATAGATTGGAGCTGTGCTTACAAGAACAGAGAAACTAAAATCAGTCGTCCTCTCCTCCCTCCTCCTCCACACCTTCAGATGGACCCGTGTGCATTAAGTAAAGACACATTTTAGACCCAGTTCAAACTGTGAAACCCAAGAACTGGAGTCTTAGAAGGCGCCCCCATGCTCCCTCCCTTACTCCTTCCCTCCCTCAGCGAGGCGTACACGCTACCCCTCCTCCTCCTCCCCTGTTTTCCTTCCTGGTGAGGATGACATGGCAGCGGCGGCCAGCGCTCCAGTGAATGGGCCTCCTCTTTAAAAGCAGCAGAGGTAGAAAGGCCGTGGCGGCATGGCCAAAATGCTCTGCCCTCATGATTTCACTGGCACGCCAAAAAAAAAGAAAGAAATCCTCCTTCACCCCCTCTCATACTCTCTTCTTCTCTCCCTGCTTTCCCGCCTTTGCTCCCTCCCTCTGGGGCCCTGACAAAAGAAACATGGCTCTCCCAGAGGCCTGCTGCTGACCTTCTAATTCACTCCCTCGGCCCTTTTTATGCTCTTCTCCGGACAAATTTACAGAGAGGAAGGAGGAAGAGAGAGGAGGGTGGCTCTGATGGAAGGAGGGTGGCAAAGACTTTAAGTCAGCCAGAGTTGTACTGTGCTCGTCGAAGCCAGGGCATGTCGGTAAGGCAGCCCTGGTATGGGGTTGTACCTCAGCAAGAGTGGAAAATTACCCCAAACAAATCCTCATTCATCTAAAAAAGCACACGGTTCAGACGGAGCAGATGAGAGGAGATTAGAGATAACATCCTCCTCTGCTTTTTGTCTTATCCATCTTGGAAAGAGACCTTCCAGGCCATAAGGAGTTAAGTGAGCTGCGACAGCGACAAGCGCAAATGCAAACTAGGCTGCCTGCCAGGCTACCAGCTCCAAAGCTCCTCTCGCTGGCTCACGTCATCAGCTTGGAACAGAGCAGAGAGGAGGGAAGAGAAGAGGGGAGAGGAGGAGAGAAGAGGGTCGATGGCTGGAGGCCTGGAGCTGGGTGTCAGGGTGCTGATCTTGGTTTGAGCTGGGGTTGAGGGCTTAGCTCAGGGGTTTAGGTTCGCAGAGGAACTCAGGAGGGAGATCTAAAGAGAGATTTGGAAATGGAAGATCGGGTCAGGGTTAAGAGGGAGCTGGATTGTTGGTGAAGAGTTATGAATCTGTGGAGTGTTAAGTAATATTTAAACTTGTTAGAGATTAGATCGTTCATGAGCAGCTCAGGTAGCACCCACGTAGCCAGACGTCCTTCTAGTCAAGCTCAAAGAGGGTGCGTTTTTCGAGAGTTGTCTTAAATAAAACCCTTCCTGTGAGCTTGGTAAGACAAAATTGGCAAAATGTTGAATTGAGTCTGGTATAATCTGAGTAAACAGGATTGTGAATCAGACCAGACGCAGTTTTCTGTCCAAGGAAGTATTGAAGATCGATACCCAGCCACAGAGCTCATGTACTCTTCTAAGGCAACTTATAGACGTGTGTTTGTGCCTGGTTCTTATTAGATGTGTAGCAGTGGTGTGTGTGTGTGTGTGTGTATGCCGGTGGCGTGCTTGCTGGTGCCATCGGGGGCTGACCCGGAGTGCATGTGTGTAAGAGGATCCAGTCGGGCTGCGGTGACACGTACGCACACGCGCATTTTCACACACACACACACACAAGCGCAGGCAGGCAGATAGAATGACCTGGTGCGAGCCCTGGCGCACGGCCGACTGTCACACAGGCGCTTCCTCCCACTGCAGGTTAAATTTAGGCTTAGTTGTATTCTTATACCACCTCGCTCGACAGACAGTCGGCCAGCTTTTCAGTCAGTCAATTAGTCATCCAGTGAATCGGCTGGAGGTATAACCTTCATCAGGGGTTCTGACAGAGATTAAATTTAGTCTGGGCACCGTGGCTCATTAAATCAAACTAGTTCTGCTGTCAAATGGAAAGCTAGTGAGAGAAAAGGCCTGTGTGTTGTTTTGAATTAGTTTGTCGTGAGTTATTTACAGGAAGTGAGGTTTAACTTTCATTTCATTAATGTGAAAATTATTATTTTTTTGGAAGCTAACTTCCAGCAATCAACAGCTCGAGCCTGAAACAGAGCACCCTCAGTCTCCCTCCTCTCTCTCTCCCTCTGCATTTCTGCCGTGTTTGGGTTAGCAGGGAGAGGAAAGGGCTGCACAGGAAATGACCTCATGTCTTTGAGGAAAAGGCGAGTGGACAGGGAGGCAGCCAAGGCCTCTTTTTGACAGAAAACAAAACACTGGAGTGCACCAACCAGAAAGAGAGGGAAAGAAAGAAATTTGTTATACTTCTAAAAAGATAGCAATATATATATGCAGCCTGTTACAGCCAGGTGTCTTGCCATAAAAACCTACACTTTCTTCACCATAAAACATGTTTCTGCCTTGCTCTGAGTCTTGATTTTCCTATTGCTTGAATGGTAAGAGGAAGGACTGAAGAGGGAGAGAAGATGGCGGCTTTGGGTGGAGAGAGAGAGAGAGAGAGAGAGAGAGAGATGGCCGGCAGCTCTGCTCTATTCTCTGTAATTTGGAGGCTGCGTGTTCAGCCAGCGAGTTGAGCAGAGCGGAGCTGGGCCGCTCCGTGTCGGGCCAGGATCTCTCATTACTCCCCACTTCCTCTCCTTGCGCGGCAGCCAAGCCGCCTCCTGGCAAGGGACTTAATTTTGGTTTTGGCCGTCCTCTGTTCCCCGCCCTGTGTCATTATGCTGCACAAATCGAAAAAACAGAAGTGTGCCTAGCTTGCATGGCGTTTGATTTTCTCTGCTTTATGCTGTTGTTCTTAGCATTAGCGTCAAACTAGCACGTACAGTTGGAAACATTAGCCCGCGTTAGCATAGCCAGTTGATTGGAAAGTGGGCTATACAGATTTGGCTTCGAGCCAGAGCTGGAGGGGAGCCCAGAACAAGATGAACATTGTTTTGGTTTGCAGTCACTCTGTGGAAGTGGGTTTTGACATTACCTCAATGTATGGAAATATGAAAGAGAGACAGAGAGTGTGTGAAGGAGAGCGCGAGGAAGAGAGGGAGCCCCCCCCCCCCTTAGCAGGATAGAGACGGAAATGGAAATAAGTGGAGACACATTCCTGTAAAACCGTGTGTGGGTGCACAGATGGAGGTGCATAATTATTAATAACAGAGTAACCACACAACAAAAGCTCAGGCCGAACACAACTGGCTCTGCTGGTTGTCTGCCTCCTTGTTTGCGCTGTTTGGATTATTTAGTTCCCACGATGTTTTGGCGCCACAACAATGTGGGTGATTGTGCGGCTTTGTCTGTCCATCTGCCTGTAGCGCCGTCTGTGTGTTTAAGTGGTTCAGAGATATCTTCTGAGTGATCTTCTGACTTGTGTGTTTGCAAAAGTGAGCTGATGATGTCAGTACCGCCCGCCTGGCACCCTCCGTCCAGCTAGCTTGGGTTTATTTGTCCTGTCACCCTGGGAAATCTGGGCTGCAGGGGATCATTGTGTGTGTCAGTGTGTGTGTGTGTGTGTGTGTGAGGGTCAGCAGGATGAAGTGTTGGAATAATAGCTCAGCAGGAAAGAGGTGTTCCAGGAGAATAAAGCGTCCTTCAATGAAAAAGTATCGCACTGTACATTTGTGATAATGTGGATCCAAAGGGGAAGACGCCGCCCGATTAATTATGAAACGTTTCTGTAGTTTTATCTCAAGCGGAGAAAAACACTCTGCCTCAGCGGCACCAAGACATGTGGACCATGTAATTATAGCAGAAACTTCCACTCAGACAAAATTATACTGTAGAATGAGGCATTAGGAAAACATGCAGCCATTTCTCCTGCTTATCTTCTCCCGGTCGTGGCCGGATGGTTCATGCTAGAGATGGCGTGTCTGCAACTCGTTCTCTCTATCTGCGTTTCTGCGAGGACTCAGATCTGGAGATAGCACAACTGTGCCACTCCCCTGTGTGGTTTTCCTGTCATCAGGGCTTATTTAGCTTTCCTGAAGTGGGGGGGGCTTTGCATCTTCTTACGTAACCTGCCACCTTAACGAGGCACTTCCTCTGTCAGCTACTAAACCCACTACCATCTATCTGTCTGTCTATTTATCTACTAGGACCGAGCAATATGTCATCTAGTACACTTTTTAAATCATTTTACAGCTTGATAGACGATGAAAACTGCCAAAGTCAGCTGGTTTGTGACTTATCTCGAAGGGGAGCTGCACTGATTTTACACATCAAAGTTTACAGGTACACATACTACTGCATGTGCGGAAAAACGTTGAAACGTATGAAACCTTTTGTGGCTGCAGTTGAAGCTGGGCAAAGTTTAATTGATTGCCTCGTGGGATGAGGTTGAAGGAGTATGAAAATGAAAAAAAAATCCCAGTGTGCTGACATAGAAAGATGTGGGCTTACCAGACCTCTGTAGCCCGCTCAGTAGCCGCTACTAGCACAACACACCTCCCACCTCCCATCTCACACACACACACACACACACACACACACACACACACACACACACACACACACACACACACACACACACACACACACACACACACACACACACAC
>JAVQJD010096389.1:0-18276 GCA_036023655.1 Nannoperca australis | reverse complement strand
CACACACACACACACACACACACACACACACACACACACAGACACAGACACAGACACAGACACACACACACACACACACACACACACACACATAGACACACACACACACACACACACACACACACACACACACACACAGACACACACACACACACACACACACACACACACACACACACACACACTGCTTTGTCCTCACTACACTCAGTTCGGCTCCGGCTGTTCTTACTTTGCCTCTTGACCTTACATGTGGGTTTCGCTGGCGTCTCCTCTCGTGTGTCACACTCTTAATGAGAATGACTCAGGTGTAAAGTGAAAGTCATGTTTATGTTGATGGAGCTCGATGATGATTCACGTTTACTTTGCTGTCAGTCACATTTAACGAGCTCTTTGCACGAAACGACCACACTGAGCTCCCAGTGAGCAACAGTGAGCTCAGAGATTGTTGAGCTTCAGAAGGCTGGCTCTGTGTGTCAGTGTTTTCTGGTAAAACTCCATGCTCGCAGGATCTCAAGTGAACGTCAATTAGAAGGGAGGAGGGGAATTAACGTTAGAGCCAACGTAAACAGCAGTGTTCAGCCTGCGCTCGGCTGCTAGCTGTGCACAGATCTACGGGACGTTTTCATGCTCTGCAGCCTCAGTGAAATACAGCATCAGATATTTACGTGGCTGGTAGGATTAAAATGTGTGTGTTGAATCTCGATATTTCTAGTATTTAATGTGACAATGTTGCAGTTTCCTAATGCTGCCACTACAGGGGACTGCAGAGCCACAGTGATTCTTGAAAACCTGCGTGAATCGAAACACAAATAACACCTTTCCCTCAAAGTCGTCCCGACTGGCCGACTCTTTTGGGTGCTTTTGGAGCTGAGCTGTAAACACAAAGGATGTTTTGTTGAACAACATTGTGGAGCAGCCAGCTCTATCATCAGTCATGCATGTGCTGGAATCAGCAGGTTGACAGGGAAAGGGGAATCATCTGCACAGCGCATGATGTGGATGAATGTCCTCTGTCTTCAGCGTTTCTTGCTGTTGCTGGTGACCTGAGGGAAGCACTGACTCATGTGTTTCCACAAGACAATTTCTGGCTCAGCATTGTCACACATTTGTGAATGACTGAACAGCGTGCAGCAGCCAGATTTGTTGTCTACGTTCTTGTGATTATAAAGCTCAGTTTCTATTCTACTTACATGAATACAGGACGTATCAGCGTCCTGAGTCAACACTGATGCTGAGGTCAAACTCTTCTTATTCACAGTTTCGCTGTTTGGAATCACACATTAGACACTTGATGTCTCCTTTATCCTCACAGCTGTTTGTAACTTCCCCTCAGTCTCTACACCTTGTTACATGAAACCGAGGCTGTCTGCAGGGCTCAGAGCGAGGAGCAGGTTTTTCCTGCTTTTGGACATTTTGACTCTTAAGGCAGTTTGTGACTGTATGACGGCACACACACGCTGTGTTTATGTCAGAAGCTCTCAGCTGGTTTGAAACTTGATTTTCCTCCTCAGTAGCGGCAAGTCATAGGTCACATGATGAACATTCTTGTCTTGAACAGACGTGTCATTTATTCACGAGGCAGAAATTTCCACATTAATTCCATTTTCAAGATGATTCACACCTCGATGTCATGCAGACATCTCGTGGTGTCACATGAGACCCGTGAGCGTGATGTCAAGCTGTGAAGTCCAGGACTGTCCGGTATGTCAGGACTAAACACAGTGGAGGGAACAAATAGATTATGTATGTATTTATTTATTTATTATATAACTGAGAGTCCAAAAACAGAGGGAGTCACAGTACGTAGAATCTTTAAATTAACTAAAATTATCGTTTGAGCTATTTTAAGAATTATGTTAAATAATTATTAATAAGTTATAATATTAGCAGAGAAATGAGAATGAAGTAATGAGGAAAAAGAAAGTCTTTATGTTTTTGAAACCTAACGTATTGATCAACCCTTGTGTGGTGTTCGGGTCTGTGGGACCCGTTTTCAATGTTTATTAAAAGAAAAATTATGCAATTAGTTCTTTTTTCAAGCTCAGACTCATCGGCCGTGGCTCATTCTCTGTGAAGAACACAATGACTACACTTTGTACGCCCCCACACACATTTATATTTCATATGTGGTCTTGAGCTCTTTCCCTCTGTCCTCCTCCTACCTGGGCCTGTTGTTAGTGTGTGTGTGTGTGTGTGTGTGTGCGTGTGCGTGTGCTCTTACCACACAAGGGTACAATATTGTTATATTTCAAGCAATTTCACCTGTCTGCTCCTCAATTTTACCTTCTGTGATGCGGGAACTTTTCTATATTTTCTCACACTCTATCCCGGCGGCAAATTGGGGGCGGGGCAACACCAATAAATAGCTTTTCCTATTTATCACAGTCGGTCAAGACGGAGAAAAGATTTTCTTTGAAGGAGAGAGAAGCTGTGGAAGATGTTGAAGAGGAAGATTTCTCAGAATATGAGGATCACATTGATCTGACGGTGAGTTTGAAGAAGAAGATGAGTTCGACAGTCAGCCAACTTCAAAACAAGCCCGTCAGCAGCCAGTCACAGGACCAACCTTTCAGCAGCCAGCTCATCAGCAGCCAGTCACAGGACCAACCTTTCAGCAGCCAGCAACTGGAGAAATATGGATGTCCAAAAGTGGCTCATTCAGTGGTCTTCTTGCCCAAAGAATGAGTCGCCAATGTGATGAGGAAGCAACCAGGACCAACACGGCTGTGTTCTTCAAGAAGTTCTTCTTTTGAACTTTTCATCCCAGATGCCGTCCAGGAAATCATTCTGGATTGTACTCATTTGGAGGGAAGGCATGTTTTTGGAGAGAGGTGGAAGGAGAGAGACCAAACTCTTTTACATGCATACTTTGGGGTTCTTATCCTTGCTGGAGTTTTCAGACCCACGGAATCTCTGTGGGAGGCAGAAACTGGAAGAGAAATCTTCCGTGCAACAATGTCTCTGGAAAACTTCCACGTTATTTCCAGGGTTATCTGCTTTTATCACCGGGACGACAGACCAGCTTGGCAGCAGAGGGACAAGCTAGCTGCCGTTAGGACAGTGTGGGACATGTGGGTGCACCGCCTCCCCCTGTTTTACAACCCTGGGCCTAATGTCACCGTTGATGAGCAAGAGATGCCATTCAGGCGGTACATACCTTCTAAACCCGCAAAGGTTTTAGGAAATATACATCAATAGTGATGAAAAACCTTGTTTCATTTATTTTTTACACACATTACACACACACACACACACATACACACACACACACACACACACACACACACACACTGGAGTTTATCTGGGCTCACACACACACACACACACACACACACACACACTGGAGTTTATCTGGGCTCACATTATGAGTCTTTGACTTGGTGGTGTCGAACCACAGTCACCAGCTCTCTCCACTCTTTAAATAAAGCTGGATGTCCCTCACAGAAACTGGGAACTTTCACACCCAGATGACTTTGAACAAACCAGGTCTGTGTTTCACATCAGTGTTCAAATGTCAGAACTACAAGTGATGTTCTGGGTTCTGATTCTCCCTCATCACTTACTGTTTTGTCTACTTTGTAGTATGTTGTGTTTGTGGGTGAATTGTAGGAGAGCTGCCCAGAACACAGACAAAAACATTACAAAGCTTTCTGTCTTGTTTTTCTGTTCCAGTCCTCCCCCACACTTCTTGCAGGAATCGCTGCTACGAGCCCTTCGACGGCGAGATCCCCGGCTGCAGATGTGACCACAACTGCATCGCCAGCAGCAGCTGCTGCTACGACTTCCACGACATCTGCACTGTCGCCTGTGAGACAACAAATGTTTCTGTTCCACTATTTAATCTGGAACTTCTCAGGGAACGATGAGCCGTGTTTTATCCCGAAGCCTCCACAGATCTTGTTTTCCTCATACATTTCTCCAGTGCTCCAGTTTAAAAAGCAAAGTGTTTTGATCACGTGTTGCAGCAGTGAAGTGCAGTAACGCATCTCCATGACTTGTTCTCTGCAGCTCAGCAGTGGGAGTGCACGAAGCTGCGCTGTGGAGAGAAGAGGCTGCCGCAGAGCAAATGTCACTGCTCCGACGACTGTCTGTCTGCAGGAGACTGCTGCACAAACTACAAACATGTCTGCCACGGTGAGAGTGAGACAGGACGAGAGTCACACATGATAATAAAAGACCGAACAAAAGTTATTTAGGTGAACCTCTGAATGCTGGAGGATTTTATATTAAGTGGGAGTTGAAAAAGAGACACCAGTTTATAAACGACAGATGAAATATTCTTTTTAACATTAGGTGTGCTCTTGTATGGAGGCCTGGGAGTGCCATAAAAAGAATAAATCTGTAAAATAAACAAACAAACAAAAATAATGGTCGAAATGTGAAGAAAACTAATTTATAATAATTAATTAATTATTTATTTATTGCATATAAATTACATTATTCTGTTTTATAAAAATGTATTTTAATCCTTTTTCTGACTCCATACTCTCGGGCTGAAACGGTGTCATGCTAGTTGAGCCACTTTATTTTACTGACATTTCTCAGCTGCTGCTATTGGCTGAAAACCTCATCTGGCTGCTTGAAATGTGAACCGGAAACTAACCGGCACATGTTAATATTGTTAATGTGTTTGGTATGTTGCCGTAGGAGAGAGTGAATGGGTGGAGGACGAGTGTGAGGACCTGTCAGCCCCCACATGTCCAGCAGGGTAAACATTCATCAACGTTTCTCAACTGATGGGAGCTCATTCAAAGCTGCCCTTCATTTTCTGTCTGCTTTCAGCTCTGATGCATCACCTGCTTCTATATTTAATTATAATCGTCTCGTTCTGGTTGAATTTGGCAGCTTCCGGGTCCAGCCTCTGCTCCTCGTCTCTCTGGATGGACTGCGGGCTGAGTACCTGCAGACATGGAGCACTCTCATCCCTGTTCTGGACAAACTCAGTCAGTGTCAACCACACTACGCTCTGTTGCACTTCTAATGCACTGTAGAAAACTGAAAGGCCTGTGAGGAGTAATAGTTTGGAGGAGTTCCTTCCTTTGGTTTCAGGTCAACATGAAAATGAAAACTTGTTCCACAGGTGATCCATCACAGTACATGTTCAGCCTGCAGTACTCGTTCGTGGTGCATTCGCTGCTCATGTTTGTGATTTTGGAGTCTTCTGTGACCGTTAGTGACTCTGGTTTAGTTTTGTTTTACAAACAATAAGTCAAAAACTGGCAAGCATGTGTAATTTCACTTCTGACGAAGCCTCTGAATCATTCCTGAACTTATGGACTGAAATAGAGAACATCTTCCAGACAGAACAAGTCCAACTGTCTTTGTCATGTGTTTGAGATTGTGTGATTGAGTCAGACAAAACATCCAGATGTTACCTGCAGCTGTCAGGATATCTTTTCTAAATATATACATTTGAATCATGCAGCAGCTCCAAGTGTGTGTGTGTGTGTGTGTGTGTGTGTGCGTTTGGGGATTACTGTGAGTCAGGCGTGTTCCCCATGATGAATGTATCCCGCCCACACGCCATATAACAGACTTCAGTTGTTTCCCAGTTCAACGTGAGGCTCACGCAGCAGTTGGTGTGTTCTTCCGTCACAGAGAAGTGTGGAACCTCGGCACCGTACATGCAGGCTGCGTTTCCCAGCAAGACGTTCCCCAATCACTACACCATCGTGACGGTAAAGACACACTGCTGCTGCACACATGCACGTAGTACAAGTACCGTAGTACAAGTACCGTAGTACAAGTGCTGTGCAGTGAAAGTACAATTAAGTACTTGACTTGAGTATTTAAATGTGTACTTTACAAACAAAAAATGTGACCAACTTATAAAATATGACACTGTGCTACAGATCAAACTGTCCAACAGTGTATGAAGTGGTTAAACCGTGCTGCACCTTATGTGTTAAAGCATAAGTAATAATGTTCCAGTATATAATAATATAACTCTCTGCCCAACAAGTACTTTCACTTTAATACTGTAAGGACATTTTGCTGCTGATACTTTTGTGCTTTTTCTTGAAATCTTTGAGAAGATAGATACATGGATGGACCGCACAGTAAAATAAATAGTGCGAAAACAAATGTCAAACAAGTACTTACGTAAAAGAACAAAAACATGCCCTTTAAAACAAGTGGTTCGTGTTTTTAGAGCTAATGTAGCGGCGTGACTCTGGGGATTGCAATGCAAACCACTTCAAATATCTTGAAGTGTTGGATGGATTGCCGTGATGAATATGTGATCCTGATGTATTCTCCCAGTGCCAGCATTTAGGTGGACATTTGGGATTTTAGATGAAATATGCATGAATTAAAATAACTTTTACTGATCCCTTAACTTTCATTAAGTTTCACAGGAAACTATTTCGTTTTATCACTTTTAGCCCTGATGGTTGCAGGTGACTAAGGCTAACAGATCCTCCAACTGTTGAACACAATGCATTGTTCTTATGTAAGAGACGTCTGCAACAGCAACATGCTCCTCTAGAGGTTCAGACAGAACAGCTATAAAGCCGTTTCTCTCCCACAGAATGTCTCTTTTTTCTAATATTCGAGGCAGTTTTTAATGTGAGGATGATGTGACTCCACCCGATCAGTCATCAGCACTTACTCATGTCCCACTTGCACTTTTACAGATTTACAGATTTACACGGGTTCATATCCTCTCCTCTCTCCCCTCCTCTCCTCCCCTCTCAGGGCCTCTATCCAGAGTCCAACGGTTTGATTGACAACACCATGTACGACCCGGTGTTTGAGGCCACCTTCAGTCTGTCCAGTCCAGAGAAAGACAACCCGGCCTGGTACCTCGGAGAGCCTGTGAGTCTTGTTGGCAGATTCAAAAAACCTGAACTTCATCTCACAGCTTTAAGTTATTTGTGCATTAAACTCTTTATTTTCATTTGATTTAATGGAGCAGCCAAGAAGAATATAAATGTTCTAAATGAAGAACATCAGTTGAATAATGAATGTATAATAATGCAGGTTGTACAATCTGTTAGTCCAGATTTCTGTTCAGGATCATCTTGTCTTTTGTAGATTTGGCACACGGCAAAGTACCAGGGGCTGAAGTCCGGGACTTTCTTCTGGCCGGGATCAGATGTCAAAATCAACGGAAGCTTTCCAAACATCTACCAGCCTTACGATGGGTAAGACTGTCACTTCTGCTTTTCCAAAAGCTGGAGAACCTGGAGAACCTGGTGTGCAAAGTTTCTGGTTGTGCACCATGAAAGAACAAGCAGGCTAATAACCCCGGCCGTCTATAGAGATTATACTCTGTCACACACTGAGCAGCTGCAGATAACCTGATCAGCCTCAGAGCTGAAGTCTGTTTGTAGAGCTGTCAGGGTTTCCTCCAGAACGGGATGTAACACCCAAAATATCCTGATATCCTGACGCACCAGGAAGCTTCCCGGCTCCCAAGAACCACCAGCAACAAGAGGATTTGTAGCCCTTTGAAAGGGTTAATAGTTCAGCTTCAGGGCGGCTAACAGCAAAACAATAAACTAAAGGGAACTAAAGTTACATGCTCAAAGTCCTAATCCTTAACAAGAGAAAAAGAGTGCTGAACTAAAACGCTACCAGCGCTGGGCTGTTACATCATTACATTTCACACAGCAGTCTGGCTGGAGGCCGGCGCTCTCAAATAACAAAGCTGGAGGCCTGAAACGGATCAGTTCCCTGGAACAACCATCCTTCTGTCAGCCAATCACACACAGGCAGAGAGAGAGAACAAGGTCCCCCTCACACGCACAGAGAAGATTATAACACTAACACCTAGATGCAACATCGGGGGTTCAGCCAATCACAATAATAATATCATAACATGTTGTTTTCCGGTAAGGTTCGTAATACCATGCTGGATGAATCATTTTGTTGCCAAGCGTCCTCTGTGCACAATAACCTCAACATGTAATACTCTCTAGGTTTCAGACAGCTTGAACACATTTAGATAATGGTCACAGAGCTGCAGGCAAGTTATCCTATAGTTACATTACTGAAGTAGTTTGTGTATTAGTATTAGTAGTAGTGTAGTAGTATTTCTGCCAACTTTCACTTTTACTCCGATGCATTTCCCGTAACTCGTTACTACAAAATAAAGTCAGGTTTGGAGAGCTAGCATGCAAGTTATATTGCTGGTTAATCATGTTAATGCAAACAAGGGCCCTCACAAAGCGTTCATTACAGCTGCAGATGTGTCTGAATCAAGAAACGAGACCACTGGCTGTAACTTAACATTCAGTGAGGGCTGTCAAGAGCTCAGTGTTTGTCCTCAGGTGAGATTTTACACTTTGGTTTAGTCTTTGGTCCAAGTAACATAAAGAGTTAGCGATAAAATGGGAGATACTACCATCACATTTTATATTGTCCCATCAAAGAGATAATGAGCAATAACCTCAGCTGATAAAATACTGTGCTCTTCTGATTTTTTTATCGTGCGTGGGATGTTAGAAGCTGGTTTTGGAAAACTGATGTGCTTAACTAAAGGTTGATAAGGCTGAAGAACATTACTGTTGACTCTCTTCCACTTCTGACGGTGGTAGTATCTCTCCATTAAGGCGTGTTTATGGCCCTCATTGATTCTGGTAAACAGCCATTTACGTTGCATTTGAGTAGTTTATCTGAACTCAAAGTCTCCTCCTGTACTTCACTTCATTTATCCACACGAGAGCAATCATATCCACAGAATTGCCACGTCACTTAGCCGGTCTCCCACCCGGGGACTATTTGTTTGGAATAAAAGCTCTAATGGTCTCCTAAACTGGCACCAAACCCAGGGGAGAAGAGTCCATCACTATCAGAAAAAGGTCACAGGAAGTGGAATCTTTTACTTGGTTGCAGTCATGCCTCCCTGAACCAACAACGTTTAGATCAATTTGATAGGATGCGAATAATTAATATATAGTTTCCCTTTTGTAAAAGGCTCAGCCGTTTCCTAAAACAGCTGCTTGGGTAGTTTTTGGCAAACGTTACAGAAACAGGAGGAAGTGTGTTTGTTGGGGACTATTTTCAGCGGCGGATGAATCCACATTTGTTGCTCTACTGAGTATTTGGGGCAGCAGGACGGTGTGTGTGTGTGTGTGTGTGTTGATGGTGATGAAGGACTTATTTTCGTGGCATTTGTTGGTTAAACTCACGTTTTATGCTGCAACACATGCTTTGTGGCTTTGTGTGCAACACTAGTGTTTCAACACATCACTGCTCTGCAGGAGTTTCACCATGGACATTTGTGTATGTGGCAAGAGAACATTTTGCAATTAAAGTGGGCTGGGGACAAATAGTTTGATGAGCTTTTTCTTCCTCAGAAGTGTCAGTCAGTGGTAATACATGTCTGATAACAAGCAGCAGCCTCCAGCATTTGAACAACATTTGTTCAAACCCACATTTTAACTACCAGCAGAGGTCCCAAATGTGTATATAACGATAGACAGGACATCTACAATATTGAAATTTGATTTATTGGTGCAGCCACAGACAAACAGGGAGTCTTGGATTTGAATATTTTATACAGAATATATTCGACACTGTCAAGGTAGAATAAAACATTTAATTAAAAGGAAAACAAAAGGGTTAAACTGTTTCCTAAGAGATTTAATAGGAGTGTAAAAAGAGGACCTGAAGATAGAAGCTTATCTGTTCTGGTCACATCTGAAAGATCACACCGCCACCTGCGAGGCTTCTGAAGACATTTATATCATTACAGCTCAAGTTGCTCAATAAATGAGTGTGTAGCTTCTGAAGAAATGAAAAGGTTTCCTCCAACAGGCTGCGCTTGACACTGGACCCAAAATGCATCCATGTCATCAGTGTGAATGAGACCACAAGGGAGTGTACGGCAAAATAGATGGATCTGGTTCAACTTTTGCAGCAGTGCTTTGCAACACCATCCAACAAGGCTGTGCATTCGCTCGTCAGATACATGAGTTCACTGTAATGATGCAATCTCTGCGATCCTTAAAACTGATGTGAAATAACATAAATATAAAGATCACGCTGCTATTTTAAAATAACAGAATGTCAAAGCTACTCATAAAGTTTACACAGAATAAAGAAAATGTAGATTTAGCCTCATTTCCACACGTGTGATATATGATAACTTACATTAATGCGGTGCTTTCACTGTTTCTGTTAAAGACACCACATTCCCTCCTGCCATCTCTCTCTCTCTCTCCTTTTTTAGTAAAGTGCCGTTTGAAGAAAGAGTTTTCTCCGTACTGAAGTGGCTTCAGCTGCCAGATGAGCTCAGGTGTGTGAATCAATGATGCTGTCATTCTCTAACTCTCCTGTTTAGTAAAACAGGTGAAATTAAAGTGATATAACAACAGATTTACTATTAGAAGCCTTCGTGTAGACGTAGGTTTGGAGGAGACGTGCGACAAATGAAACCTTTGTTTGTGTGATTGATTGAATGGCTCCAGACCAGACTTCTACACGCTGTATCTGGAGGAACCCGATAAATCTGGACACAACTTCGGTCCTGTCAGTGGAGGGGTGAGAAGAAACCATTTCTCCTCTGTTCTCGGCTCTGCTTCGCTTTTTTAAAACTCTTTTCTAGCATCCATGTCTTCTTTTTGTTTGTGCTTTATTTACATCTTATTGTTCACCTGGCCTGACTTCCACCTGTGTGCCACATTAACACAAATGATCACATATAAGGTGTGTCAAAGCACAGTTAAACAAGTCTGATTCCTTTCATCTTTACTCTGTGGCCCATTAAAGACTTAATGAGAACCAGTTTGCATATTACGTTCTCTGGATTATGACATCTGATCACAGGCCCATGCATGCACTCCTGCTATCAACAAGCATTCTCACTGTCTTGCTTCATTGTCGTCTGATTGCAAAATGCCACTGAGCTGGGATTTGTCCCATTGTTTGATGTTGGCATGTCGCAAGTTGGAAGTCTTTGCAGACGCCTGGAGGTTTTATTCGGGGAGACCGCAGGAACAGGTGGAGTCAAGCAGATTTATCTTCTTCAAAGCTGTTGAGACTGCTGTTACACCTGACAGAGATCTGATCACAAGGTCAATCTGAGTGCACTCGGATGCAATCTTTGTGTGTTTGGGCCAGGAAGAACGCATGTTTATAGTTGCAGATACATACAGATCACAGAGATACACTAACACCTGTACAGTAACCAAAAAACGATGAGGGAATGTACTGACTTCTCTTGGATCACCTGGAGAAAACAATAACATCTGCAGCACGGCCATTTTTCAAATGATCTCCTTCTATGAGTTAATGGTTTGTGTGCGTGTGTGTGTATGGAAAGGAAGTCCACCATCATCTAGTATAATCAAACACTAACAAATACTCTCTAAAGCGGTTGATGACACGACCTGAAGTGATTATACAGAGTGACAATGAGACGTCAGGGGTTCCACTCGTCAGCGTTAAACTCATTTAGTTTGAGTCATGCACCGACAGAGCTGAGTGCACTTTAAACATTTTATTTGTAGGTCATTCAGTGGGGGGGGGGGGGTCTCACACACACACAAGATTTAGGTCATGCATTTCTCCAGTGTAGTAGTAGTATTAGTAGTATTAGCAGCAAGGTTTACTGTGTTGAGATCTCTTTAAACTTGCATAAAACAAAAGATAAGACTGGCGATATTGTAAAGTGTTCTTTTTTCTCACAAATACTATATAAAACACTGAAACCTTATAAAAAACTTTATGGAAGTTTCTCAATATTTTCAGTCGTTTCTACGTCTTTGGCTCACTGTTGTTTTTAGTGACTTTGTTGGGAACTATTTTTAGAGGCGGGTTAATACACATTGGGTGCTCTCTAGTGAGTGCTTGTGCTTCGTTTAACAGGTTCTTGAACTAATTACATCCTTTAATTGGCAACCCTGTGTTGTAGAGTCAGAGGACTATTTCACGCGCCAAATAGGCAATGATTTGGTAAATTAACTGCATGTATACAGAGCTATACAAAACTAGACAATAACAATACCATAATAATAATAATCATATTCACATTCCGCCACTCACACACACTCAAACTCACTCATTCACCATAAGGAGCAGTTTGGGGTTCAGTGTCTTTCTCAGAGGCACAGATGACCAACCCGAATATGATGACTATGATGACTTCCTACTGAGGCATAGTTCCATGGCACCAGATTTCCAATGAACTGTGTGCATGTGGGCACCTGCTAAAATGGCTGATCCCAAAGTCAGGCATGTGTACTCAACAATCTCAGGTGATGCTGGTGTGGTAAAAGCTTAACTTTCATCTGCATCTGTGTCTACATCTGCTGCTCCAATCTCTGGCAGGACTCAGTGTCTTCGAACCTTCATCATGTCAGCGGAGGACACCGCTTTTCAATGAACTTTCCATGAATTACACATTAAACAAAACACTAGATCTCATTTGGAAAAACCATCTCTGCATCGCTTGGCAGATGCTTCCAGCTGTTGAAACATCTACTTCCTGTTTTCCTGTGGAATGCTCCTTTAGAGCTGACAAACTTTAACTTTATAGTGGTGTGCACTCAATGAAACGTTGTGCCTTTCTGGGGAACACAGCTGTAGCAACCCTGCACTCCCATCCCAGTGTTTGACATGCTCCATAACAATGGTGCAGCAGTTTACTGAGGAGCTAAACAGGCTGTTTTCACACCAACAACAGTGTTGTTGATTACAGATTACTTTTGGAGGTTGCCACTATTTTTTGATGCTAGCTCGAGCTTGTCTGGTTCACTGAGCCTTTGACTTTGGAGATTATCGCAGTGCATGATTTAGATTAGAATTCTTGTATGTCTTGACATCATATTGATTGACTTCCGGCAGCTGATTGAATCGATCCAGGGTGTGGATAAGATCATCGGTGAGCTTATGAATGGCCTCAAGCAGATTGGCCTCCACCGCTGTCTCAACATCATCATCGTGGCAGATCACGGTAAAACTAAATATACCATGCATTTGGAAACAATATCTCCCTGTCAACTGTATTATTAACCGATACAATATGGCGTGTAGCTGAAAGGGCCGATACTGACCTATGAAGCAGGTTTCAGCGATGACGTCGCTGATACCTGCTCGTACTTGTTGTTTGTTTTTATGCAGCCATTCATTTCAGTTTTCAACTGCTTTAAAAATAAACTTGCAGAGACTTGAAATTTGCTTTAAATAGTGAACCATTACAGTAAAAAATACAAAAGAGCGTGTGGAGTTCTGCGCAGGAGATGTTTTGAAAACTCTTCCTTATGTGGTGCATCTCTTCAAACTTCTGTGCCAGGAAGGTCACACCAACAGGTTATATGACAGTGGATTGCTGTTGCAGGTATGGAGGCCACGAGCTGCGACAGGAAGGAGGTGCTGCAGGAGCTGGTGGGAAACATCAGCAACTACTGGGTCACTGAAGGACCATTCGGACGCATCAGAGCTAAACACAAAGACACAGTCTGTGAGTAAACCTCCTCTAATGCTGCAGTACGAGGCACGTGGGAGAAGTTTGCCCTCAGCTCTTTCCATCATGTGGTTCACGTTGTGAAACTGTTGAAACCTGCATGCAAGTTCATCCACCATGTCCAGTCCAACAAAGCATCTCGGGGGCAAAGAGATGTGCCAAAGGTGGTGTTGATGAAACCAGTCAAACATGGAGCTCTGAGTTACATACATTACATGCTTACATTATTTTCAAGAGTATGTGACACAAATAAAGGTGACGAGTACGGGTAAGAGAGGAAAAACTGAGTCATCACGAGAGGTGGAATTTTCTCTTTGTAAAGCAGCTCAAGATCACCTGCATGGTAGATTAACATACTAATGATTTTGTATTGAAGGGTGTTTTGGAACCACAAGCAAATTCTCAACCTCTGACAAACACATCCCGGTTTTAAGTCTTCTGAAGAGAATCGCAGCACAAGGAATAATTTTTACAGTCGATCATGTTGAGATCTTCCACCTGGGAAATTTGCACAAGTGATAATGTTCTTCTGGACCTTTAAGATCTGCTCTGATGTGCTTGAATGTTTGTGTGCATGACTTTCTGCTGAAACATCAGAATTTCCATAACAACCTTTGGGTTGGTGTAACAGGAAGTCAGCAGGAAGCACAACGCCCCAAATGCATTACAATTATCTGTGATGACAGAAATGTTGACTCCATCGTTTTCTCCCTTTTGACAGTGGACTCAGCTGAACTTGTTGCTAACATGACTGTAAGTATTCAGTGTTCTCACCAACACCTACATGTTCAATTTACAGTCGGGAGTTAAATTAAACAACAACCTGCGAGCAAGTAAAACCTACTCAGGTGTTAGTTTTACATGCAACATAGACTTTCAAAAAGAACTTCATTGATTTTCCCCCCCTTTAACAAAACTGTGTCTATAAAATCAAATCACTGTGTATTTTTGGATGTCAGTGTAAGAAGCCAGACCAAAAGATCAAGCCATACCTGAAGGCCAACCTGCCAAAGCGTCTCCACTTTGCCAACAGCCGTCGCATTGAAGATGTTAACGTCCTGGTCGAACCAAAATGGCTGTTTGAGAGGTATCCATCATGCATGTTCAGTTTCTCTGCCCTCCATTTGGTTATTTCTTTATTTCTTTTTTGTTTCTTAATTGCAATTGTACGCTGGTGTTTCAGACCTCTCTGGAGTGGTAACCAATGGTTACAAGCAAAATACTTCATCATGGAAAGGGCCAATAGCACACAAAAAAGGCAGTTAGGAAAAGCATTGAAGGTGAACAGCAACAGCAGTGACTCGTGATAATAGACAGATAGATAGATAGTCAGAAAAGGTTATGAGAAGGATACAAACTGATTTCCACATTGTGGTAAATCTCTTACTGATGTGTACAGAATACCGATGTGTCAGACACAGAAAACACAGATGTGGTCCTCATCTTGTAACACATTTATTATTCATTTCTTCCAATGGGTTAAAGATAAAGTTTTCCCTCGATAAGGACCATAACGTGAGTCTTTAAAGGAGCTTACAGACCACTAATTGAAGCCAGTGACTAATAATAACCTTAACAGCCTTGGTCTAAACTCCCCCACTGATGGAAGTTATTTTTCAGAGACTGATTTGTGTCCCCTCTCCACAGATTTCCAGGATCTCTCACATTCTGCTCTGGCGGCAATCATGGCTACGACAACGATGCTGAGAGCATGCACGTGAGCAACTATTCTCTTCTTCTGTATGTTTTTTGTCTTTGCAGCACTGAAATAAATGTTTCAAGATGTCTTCCTTCCTCTTTTCTTGCAGGCCATGTTTGTCAGTTACGGACCCAAGTTTCAGTACAAAACAGAAATAGAACCCTTTTCCAACATCGAGCTATACAATCTCATGTGTGGTGAGTTTCTGGGTGTTTCTTACCTAATTACTTCTAATAGAAAGCATCCAAATAAACCGCAGACTGTCAGAGATGCTGTAATTAACTGTTAGTGACAACAGGACAACCAAACTGAAAGCACAATTATCGAAAACCAGTCCTGAGCCTGCAGAGACTTGATAAAGAAAGTCAACATTTTGTCAATTATATCTTGTTGTGAGTCACTTGGGATCAGGTGGTGTTTTCATGCTCACACATTCAAGTTAGGTGACATTTACAGAAAATCAAAAACCAAAAGGGACAGGGAGCTAACATTGAGCCTGTGGAGAGGATTACATGATTGTGGATGCACCAACCATGAAGAGTTATATAACAACGTTTGCACCTACATCACCACACAGCACCACCGTAGCTGTCAAAGCGTAAAGCACACTAAAAGTTAACTGAAGGATTGCATTGGTCATGTAATGTAAACAACACACACGATCCGTGTTATACTTCACAAACACGCAGAGTCGCGATGTTCTCCACATAACTACGACTAAAACATCATCGCTCCATGCAGACGTGCTTCAGATTATGCCCACTGACAACAACGGGACCCACGGGAGTATGAACCACGTCCTGAGGCAGCCCTACCACACACCAGCGCCCCCTGCAGAGCAGAGTGGGCCTCTTCAGTGTCCGCTGACCAGCCTCGACCCTGCAGACCACCTAGGATGCTCCTGTCCTGCCCTGGTGAGTATTCTCACACAGTGACATATCAGTCGATATCATAAGGAAACGGTGCACAAATAATCCCAAATGAGGTCAGCAGTCCTACCAGAGCAGCCAACAGCGATATCATAAATAAATAAACTGAGTCATATACTAATAAAAGGTGACGGAGCGCAGTCAGGAAAGATGATTCATGATTCTACATATTCTAAACATGACATCTGCAATGCACACCTCTCATACTGATACGCTTCTTGTTGTCAGTACAAAATTAAAAAGAAAATGCTTGCAAGGCAAGTTCTGGCAGAACCACCCTGAGATTCTTAATAATGAGGATTGTTGTGAAAAGCAGGAAAAGATAACATGCATCAGTTTCTTGGGCAAGTATAAAGTGATGCAGGTATGGGTGAATAAACACTGACTTCCCTACGCTCTACGTGCCAACCCCATTTCCTAGAAACAGTAATAAACAGCCCGCAAAGTGTCAGAAAGAGGTACTGTTCAGATCACAACACAAATTATGATGATATATGTTTGTTAACGTCCCTTTTTACTGGACTAACACGAGACATTTGGCTCTCAACCCTCGAACACAGAACTCAAACTGCAGAAGGTAGAAATCACCTGGTGTAGACACACAGGATCAATAGAATATGGATATGGATAGGTGTGTACCACTGAAGCTGGTAGTGTTGCTAATTAAAAGGTGGCACAAGGATCCTTTAACTTCACTGTAAACAAAACATAAACTACTTTATTACTTTGACCTCCACGCAGGTAAATCCACTGCCAAAATGACTTTACATAATTCTATTTATACACTATATACTATAATGTTGAAAACACACACACTGTCTCCATGTCCACAAACTTTGTTTCAGAATTCCTGTCCAATAAAAACATCAGTGTGTTGAGCAGTTTCCAAGTGAAGATATGTAGAAATCGTGGTGTCAAGGCCGTCAGTGAAGTCGAGCATGAGAAAGAGAAGCTACATTGTAAATGTAGGGAGGGGAAAGTAAGTGGGAGCCATGGCTGAGGAGTGGAGAGCCACCAAATAATGGGCCAAAACAATGGTCATCCAATAATATCATGACACATCTGAGCATTAAGGCGTTGTGGGAAAACAGAAAGTGCAGAGGACATATTTGGCTCCTCCACAGAAGAAAAAGGGAACTTTAATTGTATTCTAATGGTTTATTTTGGTCTAACCACAATAATGACTCATGGGTACTTTCTTTAACTCAATAAGGATTTTGTTATTTCCCAGGCTCTCTGCGAAGGAAGTTAAATTTTACTATCATGATAAAATCAGACATTGTGTTAGTAAGAAGAACAACTGACCAGTCACAGTCTTGGACTTATTTTAAGGCACTGGCCGGCAGGTGCAAGACGCAAGAGAATAAAAAGGTCAAGATAAGTGGACTTTTAGTCTTTCGTATGACTCAAGCTCGGAAAAGGTTGGATCCTACAATTCCCCTTATGCAACTCAATGGTATCTATCATCAGGAACTCCTTGTCCGATGATATCCATACATTTCAGAATCTTCAAGAGAGAGAGAGGAGAACATACAGTAGGGTGATAAGGTACTATGAGCTCTTTGAGATATGATGGTGCCTGAACATTGAGCGCTTTGAATGTGAGGAGAAGGATCTTAACTTCTATTCTGCATTTCACAGGGAGCCAGTGTAGAGAAGCTAGACGTAACAAATGCCTCTTTTTGAGACAGGATGTGCCTGATATGTAGGTGATATAGGCAGTTAAGGCTTGAGCGCTAAATATAATCAGGTATTATCGGCAAAACAATGAAAATGTGCTTCGTAATAATATTGCCTAAAGAAAGCATATATAAGGTGAATACAACTGTTCCGAGTGGAGCTCTTACTACAATAATTACTTTCTGTTCTAAGGACTAAACGTGATAAGTATTCAGCTAAAAATTCTGAATATGGTCCAAGAGCTCAGTACCCAGTACGGACTGAGCCTCGAGGAATGTGTGATTCACTCAGGCTAACATATTCATCATGACACAGCCAGGTTTCAGTAAGGCAGAAAGAAATCTGTATTATGATCAGGTATTGCATAATTTACTAGAACAGCTTTAGATGACAGAGATCTGAGTCCCCTGTTTTGTTGAACTGCTGCAGTGGTAGTTTTACTTTTTATTGGGTTTTTATGTGCAATTCCCCTTCTGTTTACTTTTGGTTTAAATACTGTAGGTGGTGGGAGACAAGACACCCTCTCTGTGGAGTTAAGGGTGGGTAACTGCTCTAAT
>JAVQJD010096384.1:0-12908 GCA_036023655.1 Nannoperca australis | reverse complement strand
ATGTCAGTTTTCCAGTGACAATGTCACCTTTACATATTGAAAATGAATTTAAATTAATGGTTAAAAATGATGTGATCTGTTGTAAGGTCAGTTTTTACTTCCCTTTTGTTCGTAAAGTTCAAATGTTTTCATCCATGTGGGAAAATATAAAAAAAAACAGTGAGTACTGTGTCCTCAAATATTGCAAATATTTTGTCTTTTATAAAGACAGTTGTTCCTTTACTCTCACTGAGTACAGTGTGTCTTGTAGAAATCTACAAGTTGATGTTGTGATGCATCATCACCTCTAGTTGAAGTTTTCTTACTTCATGTGTCTCATTGTGCCTTGTTGAATAAACAAACACTACCAAAATAAGAATCTTCTGTTCTCATGTCATTATGTCTCATGGTTACCCTCTTTATAATGATGAAAGACACTTTCTATACTTATTGTCACTTTCACTCAATTGATGGAACCTACCTTTGGTTGACAAATTAAGGTAAAATTCAGCACATAAAGTGACTGTTTATCAAAAACACACAGGATCAGTGTAAGACTAAGCACGATAATGAAGATCACTTGAGTAACTTGGATGAACAAGGATTATCATTGTTACGTAACTGTGTTCATATGCATTCCATCACCATCTGGTACGCTGCTGCCACTGCCAAGGACAAGAGCAGACTGCAGCGTATCATGCGCTTTGCAGAGAAGGTAATGGGCTACAATCTGCCTTCCCTTGAGGACTTGTCCACCGCCAGGTCCCTGAGGCGTGCAGGAAAATTTGTGGCTGACCCCTCCCACTCCGGTCACAAACTCTTCCAGATGCTCCCCTCTGGCAAGAGGCTGCGGTCCATTAGGACCAAAACCTTACGCCATAAAAACAGTTTCTTCCCTACTGCAACCGGCCTCATCAACATGGCCCGGGACCCCCCGATGACTCCGACACTGGTTCAATCATAACCCCACCCACACACACACATTGACACTACACGTTATATTAACGTTGTATAAATGCTGCTTATTAAATTTATATTGCACTCATTGCACAGCTCTTCTTCTTCTTCTATTATTATTGTATATTTTCTATTTTGGTTTTATTTAATCTTTTTTATTTTTCTGTATATATTGCTCTTGTTGGCACCCACGCACCAAAACAAGTTCCTCGTATGTGAATACTTACTTGGCAATAAACCGGATTCTGATTCTGATTCTGATTCTGATCTTTCCCTCAGGAGATGTTGGAGACCTAAACAGTGAACACTGGATTTTCCTTCACAGAGTGGCCAGAAACTTGACTAAAATTAATGCTAAGGTTTCTCTTTGTGTGCTGGATGTGTACATAGACAACAGTCTGCCAACTGTCCACCATTACAACGTTCTATGGTGACAATAGATAGATAAACAGATAATATGTCGCATTGGACTGATTTCTTACTGTTTTTTCAAGGTGTTCACAGGATCAAAATCCCACACAGACGGAAGGTACAGAACCAATTTTATCACTGTTGGCATTGTGATAATAGGAGGTTATAAATGATTATAAAACACATTTCTTTTTGCTTTATCCCATTGCAGAAATACTTCATTGTTATGCAAAGTGTGTTCTATCCAGATGATCGAATCAATGCCAGGTAAAGTTGGTTTTCTTGACCCCAGAAACACAAAGCAGGAGTAGTATTAGTACGGTGTTAACAACACAGAATCAGACTCTTTGGTTGGATGTGTGCTTTGTATCGCCAGGTACGATATTAAGGGCTGTGAGGTGAGTCGCTGGACAGAGCCTGCACCAGAGGGAAGCCAGATCATTGTAGTTCTCAAAGACCTCAACTTTGAAGGCCAGCACATCACTCTGGGTTAGAGAACGTGCTAACACTGTCAAAATTTATAGATTTAAAATTTGTCATGTGCAAACATCTAATAATAATGAGTCTCATTTCACTAGAAAGTGAAATGGGGGGGGGGGGGGTTGCAGTAAGCGAGAGTGAAATGAGGAGAGGGTTTAGGGAGATATTTATGTAGGAGAATATGACGTCGTACTTAATGCAATTGGGGTATGGTCCTGCTCCCAAAATTCTGCTAGATAGCTTCAATCAAAAACGAATTAAGTGCTAATGGTGTGTGTAAACATCCACACATTATAAACATGCTGTACGTGTTTACCGTGTATTTCAGTACAATCATGTTAGATGTGTAATGCTATGGTGTGTGTGTGTGTGTGTGTGTGTGTGTGTGTGTGTAGACTGGCAGCGTCCCTGGCTCCTGCGGCAGGTGGAGATCGACACACACTTCCTCCAGAGGCTCAATGTGTTGGACTACAGTCTCCTCCTGGCTCATCAGCCCTTACACCACGATGAACGCCACCAGAGTCTCTCCTTCGCTACTCTCATCATGAGAACCAAAAAGTCAGTGTCCTTCAGTTGTTTTCCTGACATTTCATGACTGGGCTTCTCAACATTTTGTAGCCTGTGACCTCGTCTTTAGTTCCCAGATTTTTCATTTACAGTGCAGTTAGAGGGTTGTAATCTATACCTGTGTGTCAGTATACAGTACAAGTGTCGACCTTACAAATATTGCTGGTAGAATGAGTATTCAATAAGTCGATCAGTAGAAAAAGAAAAGCCCCATTCAGGGTTAGGGGGAGGTGGAAAAGAAAATATTCTTTGTGCTCTTCCGTAATGTTAACCATTGTGTAATTATGGGATATGGGGTGTAATAGACATGGACATTCAGCAGGACAAAGACAAAAGAGAAAGACAAAAGCCTCCCCAGGGGGGCGCCAGAGAGTTGAAGATGAGGCAAAGATACTATATGACTGTGATATGAAGTGAATTTGAGTCAAAAACAGAGCTCCTCCTTGGAGATTCACTCAGTCAGGTCATGATGTCATTTTGATATCATTCAGTGGGACTAACCCTTCGCGAGGATGTCATTATTTCTGATCCCCTCAAATGTATCCATTCTCAGTCTGTGATGGAGAGAGGGAGAAAGAGTGCATACATGGACAAAAGGGGAGAAGTGTAAAATAACACTTATTACTGAAAAGTTGTGGCATCTGGGGTGTGTCTGTTTTGGTTTTATCCAGTCTCGTGTTTTTTTTGGCTGACACAGCAGAGAAACACTGTGGATTAGAAGGTGAAGTAAGGTTTTCACTGCTCATAGACAGAGAGTGGAAACTTAGCCTCTGCACTAAACTGATGGTGCATTTAAGTGCTCTATGTATAACTGTACTTTATGTTCTCTTTTCTCCTGCTCTCTCTTTCTCAATCTAACTAGCCGAAGCAGATGAGCGCCACCCAGAGCCTGGTTCTGGTTTCTACCTGTTAAAAGGGAGTTTTTCCTTGCCACTGTGACCTAGTGCTGCTTGTGGTGGGAATTGTATATTAAATATAAAGAGTCCGTCTACACCTGAGTGCTCTCAGACAACTTCTCTTATGATATAGCACTATATAAATAAAACTGAATTGAACTGCTGGCACTGGCAGGAGGGGCAAATGGGGATTTTAATGTGCTGATGTGAGAAATTAGTTTGCAGACAAAGTGAAACTGCAACTTTGTGATGTACTGGTTTGTTTGTAGTTCTGTGGTTCAGCAGTGACGTGTATGAAACCACACTTGCAGACTGCAGTCTGTGAATTCTGTCAACAAGAGATTAACCTGTGATAGCAATATCCATAAAAGGTCCGTTCAATAGTTACTATAGTAAACCATAATATCTTTGCACTATTTGCATTTGTTTACAATTTACTGAAACACTTCACTTGTATATAGACATTGTATGTTGTTGGTCATTGTTGCTTTTTATTTACTTTACTATTTTTTTTACAATTTTTTACTAACAATTTTTTATGTATGTAGGTACATAATACTTCTACCTTTCTCTAATCAGCTTCTTGGTCCTTGCTTTTAGCTCTCTGTTTCTATCTTCTTGTAAATTGTTCTGTGCGGGACATTAAGAGCAACTTCAAACTGGACTCACATTCCTTGTATGTGTACACACCTTACACAGCTTAACAGTGTAGGACACAAAACCCATCTGCTGGACATGTGCACTGGATTCTGATGAGCTGTGAATCCCTTGACCCCAGACCAAACTTCTTACTCACAACTCTAAAATTAGAAGCAAACTGACTCATCCAAAAACAATAGTGACGTTTTATTATTAACATTTGTTCATAATAAACAAACACTGACAAATACTCCAGAGCAGACACTGAGTCAGCTTCTCTCTACTAGAAGAAGAGTGAGCTGTTTTAAAGCTTAGTTTTGTTAAAAGTTTAGTTTCCACAGATTGGAATTGTTCTAGCTCTCCATTGGCTACAACAGAGAATTTGAAAGTCTGTAGCATACATTAATTATGGCTGTAGCTGTAATTTAGCCATGTACAGTAAATCATTAACTACTTGCGGCAGCACCTTATAACTATGACTTGACTTAAAAGATTTACAGCGGGAAAATAAACAATCCATTGTTGACATGGAGCACAGTGTACTGGAACCTTGTGAACACCGAGACAAAAAGCATTGTGTCATTGCTGGCTTACGAGATCCAAACATAGCATTTGCAAAGTATGCAGGAAAGAATGATCATTAATAATAATAATAATAATAATAATAATAATAATAAATGAGCAAACTGCAAGTCTAATGAGACTGTACTGTGACCTTAAACCAGAATGGGATGATAGTCCATCACTGCCTAGATGAGTTTAAAGTCAAGAAAGAAATTGTTGATACAAGAGTATAACTTCTGTACTGGGTAAAAAAAGAAAGTTTTCCTGTGGGAGATAGCAGTCTCCAGATATCCACAATGTTTAACGTACTGTTTAAAAATTGGATTTTGACTGTTGCAATGATGTTGAAAAGGTCTTATCTAAGTTAGTGTCAAGTACACGGTTCATGTCCCCAGCTATTATGACATTTATGTGATCTAAATGTGAGATTGAGATGAATAATTTATTGAAAAGTCAAATGTAAGTAAATGTAAATGTTCACCAGAGTCGCTGGCGTAGAGTTCAAATGGCCTGCCACAATTAGATAGCCACCATCGGGATCCTCTGTCGTTGTGTTCCAAAGAAAAGGGATGTTTCTCCTAAATAATATTGCTACTCCCCTAGCTTTAGCTCCAAATATAGCATGGTATGCCTGACCCAACCAATTAGCTCGGAGCACTGAATGAACATTATGCTTAGTATTTGTCTCTTGCAATAAAATAATATTGGGCTGTAATAAATTATGATGCAAGGACATTTGTCCATTTTATGGGATTTCCTTTACATTCCAAATAATGTACTATTTGGCAAGTTGTTTCTGGTGTTATGTGTGATTGACTTGACCATCATTCACTTTTCTGATGGTTTCTTTATTTGTGATGCATATGCAAAGAAACATTACAAAGCCAGCCTGTTAAACTTGGTGAGCTTTTGCTGCATTCACAGTGCCTGCAGGAAATGATTTATAGCCTAGCCCCAAGGTCAATAATAGGCGGACTGTGGTCCTTGTCTGGACTTTGACACCGTCCAGTCCGTCCTGTCCGTTTGACAGAACACCTCCAACTACAAGCAAAGTTGATTATAACTTTTTCTATTATACATTTTTGATCCATGGAGGTTTACATTTGTAAAACACTACTTTGCATATTCATTAAGCTGCATAATCCAGAAGATGGAAACCTTTTTGGCTTATGCGCCAGGCGAGCAATTCTCATTGGACTGAACAGGCGCCCTTTTTAGATCTGGTCTCCAGTTCTTATTATACATACTAATACTAATATACCTGTAGTTTGCCGATCACAGTTGGATAGCTATGTGGATAGTCCTAAATAAACTTTATTATTATACATATCAAACACACAAGATATGTTTGTTAACAGATGAAACCGTCACTGCAATAAGGATAGCAAGAATTTATTCCCTCTACTGGTGAATAAGACTGGTGCGCTGATGAGGACACAGCGGGAATATAGAGAGTGCAGTGTTATGTGTTTCACTGAGGGGGGGTGCAGTGCTTGTGAAGTGGAGTTCACATGCGCTATTATTGTCACAGTTAACATCTCTGCTCTCTGAGACGACTCATTCCTACTTGTTCAAATCAAGAGTAGTTCAGTGAGCAACACTTTCCTGATCGACACATCACTAATATGAGATGGTTTCTCTTCAGAGGGACTGACTCATTTGTGTCAGCTTCTTGCAAGCAATGTCAGAACCATTTCATCGAGATCCTCCTACAACAGAGACTGACTAAAGCACTATCAGTCAAGTCTTGCATTTGTTGTAGGCTACTTATCAAATGTAAAAGTTTAACATTGTCGTGGTTGCAGCTAAAAGAAAAAGGAGAAATTATCATACACGCCATAAAAATAATTTTAATGGATTACTAATTCAATTAATCAGTGATTTTTTGCCAGCTGTCTTTCCTGCATTTGGCAACTGCAGCTGTGTTGCTTTTAGCCTGGAGGAGGTGACTGACTTTGTAGTACAGGCCTCAGCTTCAGACTGTAACGTCACTCTTTATATTATTATTTTCAGTGACCCAAAGATTTATAAGATGAGCAAGCATTAGACCAACCCATTAGTCACGTACAGTCAAGTTGTTTTTACTCTGTATCAAACTTCACTTTCCCTCTTTTGTGAACATGCTTCTTTCGTGATGATGATTGATCATTTCTTCACAGAAAATTGGAAACAAATGCAGTGTGTCCCATGTTGTTGGTAGGAAACTGAAAGCTCCACTCGACTTTGCAACATCTGTGCCAACAATAATACCACTTGGAAACGCTGGGGGGGAATACTAACTAGTGCCATTGTAAGACTTTCCACTCTAAACATGTTTTAACATGTATATAAATTGCTCTACTTTGAATGATAATTTGTACCTGATATGGTCTTTTACCCAAACAAGTTCAATTATCTTGTTAAAATCTTTGAAACTAGTCCTAGACCTTCAATGAAAGTTTTTTTTGTGCCAGTTTTACATGTGGATGTGTAGGCCCAGTGGAGTTTTAGGCCAGAGACACACAGAAGTGGATGACTTTGTTGTTGACCGTCAGTCGGTCAGTACACCTCTGGTTATACCTGTCAAAGTAAGGTCATATTTACATTGTCAGATGGCTAAGAGAACTTAATGGTGTGTTTAGGTGCTCATGGGAATGGGGCAAAAACATATTCATGAATTTTAGTTTTTGTGTTTTACTTTGGAAATCCCACTACAACTTAATTGTTGTAATCTGATCCGCCAAATCAGATTAGGCACATCGTAGTTACTTTTCTTGATTCTTCTGAAGGTTTGATTAATTCAAGGATTAACTATTTTTAATCCAGACAGACTGATCTGTATCATTGTGGATTAAAATATGTTGTATGGGGCTGTTTTTTCATTTGCCTGTCTAGACAGATCAGAACACACACATAATCGGTGTGACTCATTCTCATTCTCTTCCCTGTGATTTTATCATTTTAGATCTGTGAATCCAGGCTCCAGCCCTGTGCATTCTGGGATAGCTGTTGTCCCTGGGGCGATACCAGAAGATGACTCCACCTTACTTTTAACTGAAATAGATGGCGGATGTTTGAAGCAATCACAAGCAGGAGATGCATCAAGGGATGGTACTCTTCAAACATGCCCAGAGCATGCAGGGCCATGCAGTGACGCAATTGAGCTTCCAGACTTCAAGGCCCAAAACCGACGTTTACTGCCCAACTTAAAGAATCCCCTGCATATCATTGATGGGCCTGAGCAGCGCTACTTCATCGGCATCATTGACATTTTCACAGTTTACAGTTTCAAGAAGAGACTTGAGCATTTGTGGAAGAGGCTGAGACATCCAGGCCGGTCCTTCTCCACCGTCAGTCCACAGACTTACTGCCTCAGGTTATGTCACTGGGTACAGGACCATACCAAGTAGATCCTTAATGAGTGGTGGAAACTTACTCACTGAGCATGTCTAAACAACTAAATTGTCACATGCATGCACACACAAACCTGACATCTGTTGTTTTATATCCGTCTTATTTTTGAGTGAGCAGCAGACATTTTGAGCATAGAAAATATAAAAACAGAAAATAATAAAATATCAATTGTTTTCTGCAGGCAGGTAAATTATATTTTGTAGAGAAATTATTAGCACACAATACAATGAGACTGGTGATGCGCAACAATACTTAAATTTTTAGCAAAAGTATACTAATTTATCAGCGTTGACTAAATAGTCCTTTTGTAAAAAGCTAAATATACAAGACAAAGTGCATATGTGTTTAAACGCACTTTGTGTCCAGCTTTAAAAATGCTATCCAGTTATCATTCTCCGAGTGATTCCCTAGTGACAAATCTGAATTACAAACAATCAAAATACAAAAATTACAAACTCCAATCCTCCATGTGGTTGAAATGACAGCACATTAACACCAACACCAAGTGGAAAGTGCTAGCAAACTTGAAAGCGCATATACTGTAACAGGGAGGGTGAGAGAGCCAGAAAGCCACATTGAGTCTCTGAGGGTTTGATGATTATCTGCATGATTGTAATTTCTCTACAATATATAATTTTGCAAAAGACTTTCTGTGTTAAAAATGTTGCATTGTGCATATAGAAATGTGACACAAATATAATTCCATAGACAACATCTTCAGTCAGAGTAGATTTCCCACATTTCCCACATACAGTAGGGTAAACCAAGCCTCCAAACCAAGCTTAGTGTGAGGATAGGAAGCTCCTTGCTTCGGATGTGTCTACGTAAACACCATTAAAAGATTATAGGCTTTACATGCACATGTCTGCCTGCATTTCATTTCATATATTTCCAATGTGGCTGCATTAAAGGGTGTAATCAGTACTGTACTTTTCTTTTTTGCGTCCTAAAGCAAAAGCATTGGCGGCTTTGGATGCTGTGCTGTCTTCTTTAAGGGACTGTAAAACCCAAAACATACACTATTAAAATCACTAAAAGAAAAACTTAATGGACTCAGTGAAATGCAGACAATATTAATTCAGTTTAGGTTCTGTGCAAACATGAAAACTGTAAAAACGTAATATTGTTTAAATAAAATCATACATTATCTCAGAAGAAATGAACAAGGGACTTTCTTCATCTGAGGGAAACCCGGTGGCCAAAATGCCCTAGAGAGCTGGATGCAGACACGGCAGGGCAGAGCAGGGCAGCAGATGTGATTCTTTTCATTGATATGTATCATTGGGTAATGGCATACATGGACATCTTTACTTGTTTTTTATTATGTACATTGTACACACACAATCTGCACAGGCATGCATTCTGGGCTGCACATGGTCACCCATGTGTACAGGTCATTTAGGTCACACAGTTTGGTAACAGTTCACTGCAACAGAGTCCGCCTAATCATGATTTAGAATATTTCTGTTACAAAATGCATTGGCCAGAAGGCTGCCGTTCTGGCTACCGAGTGGTTCCCCGAGTTAGCCTGCCCCAGCGAGCCATTCTGATATTATTAATTATTACTAATATTACTAATACCTATTCATGCACTCTTTATATGGATCGTACATCTTTCCAAGGAAGAAGGCTACACTCCTGTAGATTTGCAAGTACCCCTTAAAAGCCAGAATCAGAGGTTAATCAATTTGCCAAAAACTCAAGTTAGAGAAATTTAGTTTAGACTGTTTTCATTAAGTTGGTCTTGACCTACTCCAGTGTTGTTTGCTAACATGTCTTGCTTACTCTCTATTTCTTGATTTTAACCGTGTGTGTTGATAATACAGTATAATATAAAAACAAATAATGTTTGTGCTTCCTCCTTATCTTAAAAAATCCCAGAGAATATAATCTGTTTTTATAATTTGACAGGTTCTCAAAGAAACTTGCACTCTCCCTTGGAATTCAGCAGTGCCTCTTTAGAATGTGATACTACCTACTCACTTTAAACCTAAAAATACGACGAAAAAGAACACACATTTAATACATTAACCAGTAGGATATCTATGCTCATGTATAAATACAAAGAATTAAACTGTGATAATACTCTGTAGCTGCGTATTATTTCAGTATATGTACTTGTGCCTTATGTCTGCAGATATTGGGACAGGCATGTGCTGTAACCTTTACCTAATGGATAAAGGACATGCAGGAGTTAAGCTGCTTGTCCTTTTCTTTTGGTGTTGCATCAGAAAGACAGAAAGCACATCCACTGAATGTGCAGACCTATTATTCATCATTTAATTACCCAACAAGAGAGTTGCCTTTTGTACGTCATGATCATATGATCAGTGTTTAAAGTGAAACAAGAAATGTGCGGGTACTCCTGCAGCTGCACGGCATGTAGCTTTGATCTCATATTGTATATCCTGGTTTTACTACACAAGCCATGTGAAATCTATTCCTCTATAAAAATTCATGGAAGCTCATGAGGAGTAAGTAATTTAAAAATGAATAAAATACAGTAACTCTCCTCACCATTAATGACTAATATACATTAAATTAATGTGATTGTTCAGTGTACAGTGTGTGGTTAATCCAGGAACAAGAGGAACTCTGAGTTTCTGTCCTGTTAACATGATGACAGTTCGAACATAGACAAGACAGCTGGACAGTTAGGATTTGTATATTAAAGCTGCACTAATCAACATTTTCATATTAATAATAAATCAAATTTCTATCTGCGATGCCAAAGGGGTCACTCGCAGTGAAAAGCTAACAAGCAGTTATCATCCAACTCTGCAGCTTTCCTGAGCTTTTTAGCCTTCTTTAGATCGTTTTGACTTAAAATTCCATTCTCTAACCTTATTTCCAGCAACAACATGCAGCTGTTTTTAGCAAAGAAGCTCTGATAGGGTGGCTGTGGTTCAGGAGGTAGAGCAGAGGTTGGCAGATCGATTCACAGTTTCTCCTGTCCACATGTCGAAATGTCCTTCGGCAAGACTCTGAACTCTAAGTTGCACCGATGGAGAACAGCACCTTACATGGAGGCTCTGTTGCCATCAGTGTGTGAATGAGACAATCTGCAAAGCACTTTAGGAATGTTAAGATTGAAAAAGCCCTTTATAAGTGAATACCATTTAATATCCATTTACTTGCTAAAATGTTAACCATAACACTTTAATGTTAATGTTAATGTTAATGTAACCCAGCGCAGATCCTGGTGGGCTGGCGGATGGCCTAACTCCTCAAAGCAACAGGAAAAAATAGAAACCCTGGGTCTGCACCCCAAACACAGCTGATGGATGAATTGTCATGTTCCACTGTTCAACTATGAGTGGTGGGTTGTTTTAAACTTGATTCAGATATTTTACTGGTGGTTTTCTATTGTTTGAGATAATTGTATGATGGTCTGCATAATGGCAGTTTTTATTATAAGTACATTTTGCTGATGATACTGATGTTCTTTTACTTGAGCAACATTTTTGAATGCATGACTTTTACATGTAATGCTGCATGTTTACACTGTGGTATACAGTGTGCATTCTTACTTGGTAAATACTACTACTTATCTAAATACTTCTTCCACCACTACCAAAATGTCATAGCACAAGGTTGGTCTCCTTTTTGTTGTCTTTATGATTAACCCATGCATCATGTGCCTCTCCTTTGTTTTGAGTATGCCCTTGTTATGTTTGTTGTAGTTCTTGTAAAAATAACACTATTAGCTAACATCAAGGAGAGCTTTCTCTCCTCTCTCTCCTGCTGTTGCTGGAGTCTCTGGAGATAACCCGGATGCGTATGCAGCAGGCTAGCAATTCTCATTGGACTGAATAGACGCCATCTTTAGGTACAGTATCCAGTTCTTATAATATATCCATGGTTTTATTTTATTTATTTATATAGCACCATATCATAACAGTAATATCTGTTGCATTCTGGATTTTACAGGGAGTCAGGGTAGAGCAGCTAATTTTGGAGAATCTCTTTTCCTGGTTCTTGTCAGTAAACATGCAACAGCGTTCTGGATCAGCTGGAGAGTCTTAAGGGACTTATTGGTGCAGCTTGATAATAGAAAGTTGTACTAATCCAGCCAAGATGTAACAAATGCATGGACTAGATTTGCTGCATCTTTTTGAGACAAGATGTGCTGGATTTTTGCAATTGCAATGTTACTGGGCTTTTTAAGAAAAGGTTTAATTAGGACTGTGGCACATAGCCTTTTAATAAGGACAGATTGATATATCTAGTAAAGAAGTGCTAACTAAGGGTAAAACATCTTTAAGCAGCCTAGTTGAGGCAGGGTCTAACAGACATGTTGACGGCTTTGATGAAGAAATCACAGAAGTAAGTTGATTAAGGTTGATGGGAGAAAAGCAGTTTAAATGTATATCAGGTTTTACAGTTGTTTCTAAGATCCCTGTGTTTGAAGATAAGTCAGTACCAGCTGAGGGCAGGAGGTGCTGAAGTCTCTAATAGTTAGAATTTTATCATTAAAGAAGCTCATGAAGTCGTTACTACTGAGATCTACAGGAATACATGGCTCAACAGAGCTGTGACTGTCTGTCAGCCTGGCTACAGTGCTGAACAGGAACCTGGGATTGTTCTTATTTTCCTCTATTAATGATGAGTAGTAGCTGCTCTGGCATTAGAGAGGGCCATCCTATAGATTTTAAGACTATCTAGCCAGGCTAAGCGTGATTCTTCCAGTTTGGTGTGTTAGGATGACCGTGTAGCGACGGGACTTAATGAGACTTCAGACTAGAGTTAGGTGCCTTTCCAAATCTTTATTTCATTCACATGACATACAGTTTGGTAAACATTAGGGCCACAAGCCTCATGGAATCCTCCCAGCAGCAGCCCCGAAACTGGCAGCCTTATATAGCCTGCTGCTAACAATGACCACTTCCATTCCTACAGCACAGGGCCGCTCTAATTTCCACCATTGAAATTACACACCATCACAACACCCACATTAAACATATATACACTACTCTCTCATCAACTACCATACATCCTTCTTCCACGCATTCCTCCACTATA